>CAHIKZ030005458.1:1537500-1600000 GCA_903632075.3 Acanthosepion pharaonis | reverse complement strand
GTGACAATTATTACAGGTATAGAGTAAATTCCAGCTTCATGCTTTAGCTTATTATTTTCGTTTGCATTAATTAAGTCTTTTATTGTTTTAGAAGTAGTTGTAACAATTTTTATGTTAAGTTTAGATACATTCTTTCAATTGGAGTTGTGATAGAGTTAATGGGGAGAACTATATATTTTTTGATTCGTTGTGTTTGTCAGAGAACTGCTTTTTAATTTTGAAATATTTTATGAGCTTTATGAACTTGTTAGACTACTGGAGGAGCTTGAAAGTATCTTCAATATATTTCTCCTCTTCGTGTAAATACTGAGGGATGCAAATTCTGACTTCTCTTAAGTAAAATCCGATTTTATTTTGTTCTTATGATGATAATAGAAATTTATGAGCTCATTTTTATTAGTTGATTTTTGGTGGACACTAGGTTTTAAGATACTGTTAATGTAGTGTAGCATGATATCAAGGAAAGGTAAAGAAAAATAAACCTTTCCCTACCAACAGCTAAAATGATAAGAATCTTAGTAAATTGTTTAGTCTTTTAATTGGAGTAGCATTTTTAAAATCAAAATTTTGGTCAGTCCCATTACGGTGAGTAACTAATGTATTTAATGTGTTATTTTGTAGAAGACACCTTTTGCGTTCACATAATATTTTATTTAAATTCCTTGAGGTTTTACTGATGTATTCATTGTGGCAATTATTGTAACAAAGTAAATTCCTTCTTCTAATTTTGGCTTATTATTTTGGTTTGTATTAATTAATTCTTTGTTTTAGATGTACTTTTGACAAATTTTATGCTCAGATTAGATATTTTTTTTCAATTGTAAGTGTGATAGAGTTAGTGGGTAGAACAATTTTTTATTCTTTGGGTCTGTTAAGAAGGACAGGTTTCCTATTCATAAATATTTTATGAGTCTTTTGTATCGCATTGAATATGAAATAAGATATTAGAAAAGCTTGAAAGTATTTTCAATATATTTCTGCTCTTCATGGGAATACTGTGGGCTGCAAATTCTGACTTCTCTCAAATAAAATCCGATGATTATTCTAGATTTTATTTTGTTGTTATGATGATAATAGAAATTTGTGACCTCATTTTTATTAGTTAATTTCCGGTGTACACTAGGTTTTAAGATACTGTTAATGTAGTGTAGCATGATATCAAGGAAAGGTAAAGTATTGTATGTTTCCATTTGATATGTAAATTCTATAGTATATTCCATTTTTTTTTAGTTTATCTATAAGATCAGTTAAATCAATATCACCAAGAAAATTTAATATAGCATCATCGATATATCGGAAGGATGTTCATTGTTTAGAGAAAGCAAAAATTAATTATATATATACATATACATACATACATATATATATATATATATATATATATATATATATATATATATATATATATGTGTGTGTGTGTGTGTTTTTACGTCAGCATTTACGTCAGCATTCTATATTATCGCAATATAGGAATATTTAAAAGTGATGTAAGCATAAACAAAAAGAATATAAATGAAATCAGTGACACTACATATCTAAACACACATTATATATATATATATATATATATATATATATATATATATATATATATATATATATATTTTAAATTTAAAATATCTAGTTGCGCATGTGTAGCCGCATCAACGTAAACATAAACTTAGTCTGATTAAGTTCTAAAGAACGAATGCGTCACATGAAAACATTTGCCATATTGTCAAACTTATTTCTAAAATTGTTTTTGGTATATAAAAATTCATAGAACTTTATCCCATATATATATATATATATATATATATATATATATATATATAAACCTAGAGAGCCATCCAAACCTACCAAGGTTTCATCTAAGCGGATCGTCAGGGAAGCCTTCTCTCTTTCGGCTGACGTATATGTTCGTGGTTCTTTCTTTTTTTTTTATACCTTTTTTCCCTTTGGTTTTGCTTTGATTACTTGCAAATCAAGACACCGAAGGTTTTCCGAACGAGTATAGTTTCTTATACTTATATGATTTCTATTATATATATATATATATATATATATATATATATATATATATATATATATATATATATATATATTTTTGGGGTGAGTTGAATAATCATTTGTAGTAATTCATTGAGTCTAGAAGAATCTTCAACAGAATCCTATTTTGGACTCATCAGAAAGAAGACGTGGTTCTTGGGGCATAAGCCGATGGGATTCGAATACTTGGCTGACCATCACGACCTAACTAAGTGAATAGAGGCGCTACATTGAGCCTTTTTAGTTTGAGCGGCCAGTTGGTCCAGTAGTATGACCCTTGCGTTGTATCATAACGGTCCGAGTTCAATTCTCGGTAGTGGATACGCACTGCTAATGCGTCCCGAATTGAACGAAAAGGCCGTCCTGTGCTTTCTGTATTCTGTTGAGGATTCTTCTAGATTCGATGAATGGCTATAAATAATTCTCTCTCTCTCTATATATATATATATTGAAAACAGTGTTCACTTAATATGAATAAGTTTTTTTTTTCACTTTATATTTTTCATATTAATTCTGTTATCTCTGTCTTCGATTGAGCACTATATCACAAAGCCCGCTAGCCTTAAATGTCTCCTTATCAGCAAACCACTGAAAAATTAGCAATTTTGTCTTCAAAAGCAGTATTTCAAATTAACACTATATATATATATATATATATATATATATATATATAATATATATATATATATATATATATATATATATATATATATATATAAGTTAAAAATTATTAGATAATTTTCAATGCTATCTCAAGCCGAAATAAATCAAAATTGCTCTCAGTTTTATGAATAACGCTTCTACAATTCATCTTCAAAGAAAATCAATTATTTGATTAAACTTTTACTTATGTGAATCAATAATTGCTAATAGTAATAATATTAATAATAATATTACTAATACTAAACTAATATATATATATATATATATATATATATATATATATATATAAATGAAAAGACAAGAGGAAAACTATACTAAGTTTAGCCGGCGCTTTTCGTGATTTGAGGGACTTTATCAGGGCAAATATTTCGTCGAATGACGAAACCCGTCGCCTGAACTATAGTTTTTCTCGTGTCTTTTCATTCATTTTGTCTCTTCTACAGATATACTCCCGCTGAGAATATTTTCACACGCGCGCGCACACACACACACACACACACACACACACACACACACACACATATATATATATATATATATGTATAAAAGAAATATAGTCTTAAGGTGTGCTATATTTATAGGATAAAGTGCTCAATATCAGAGATAGAGCGTGTGTAAATATAAAAAGTGAACATTGAAGTCAACACTAATGCAATCGTCAGGCCTGACGATTGCTATATGCATGAAACAGACTGTTGCCTATAAGTGTTGACTTATGTTCACTTTTATATATATATATATATATATATATATATATATATATATATATATAAGTTTTATTCAATTTATGAATACCACCTTTTCAATGACATGCATCGATAAAACATCCCGAAACTTAAAAAAAAAAAAAAAAAAAAAAACTATCTGAGTATCGTGGGGATATATTGTAGACCGACATTTTAGCATCAGCCTAGAATTTCGTACTAAAAAGTACCAATTTGACTAAAGAGAAATAATTTACTAAAAAGAAAGCTTAGTGCTATCACAGTTCTTAACAGTTAACTTTAGACCAGTCTCATATATAATAACACCCACCATTGCAAAAATGTTAGTAGCAAAATGCAGCTTACGAACTAGAAAAAAACAAACAAAACAAAGCCTGAAACAATTCATACTGGGGTCATTTTAAAATCAACACACGTTTTTTGGCTTCAGTACAAAATTAAAAAAACAAAACAAATCAAAAAACAACAACTCTGTCACCACAGCATCTTTTTTTTAATCATTTCACCCCGTGCAAGGCTATAAAGCCACTAAGACGCAAGGGGGGTTACTGAGTGAGACGATATGTGAAAATGAAAACATTATTAAGGAGCGAGAACGATAAAAAATGGAATTAAGAAGACAGAAGAAAACGATTGATATTACATTTAAATTTTTTAAGATGAAAATTGACAGGAAAGCAAGACACCGGAAGAGAGTTCCACAAACGAGAAGTGCGAGAGAACCATGCAGATTCACGCATAAGATTAAACATTCTTGTTTGGAATTTTATCAAGAATCTCTAAATACATCGGAGATCCACCATACCAATTTTCTATGATACAATGAGGTTGAATTATAAATAATTTAATACACAATATTATATATATATATATATATATATATATATATAGATAGATAGAGAGAGAGAGAGAGAGAGAGAGTAATGATGGCTTAGGAAATTTGACGGTCAGTCGATAAAGAAAAATCTACAATGTCACAATGTCTCTCAGCATCAAGTCACTTTCCCACCATCGTACCTCAGCCTTACGAATTGAAGTGCTCTACTAGGTTATCAGTTAGGTCTCATCATTTTACGGTTGAACTTGCTACTTCTAACCTTAAGTTCTATGCTAACAGTTTCTTCTCTCGCATTTCTCACTTGTGGAACTCTCTTCCAGCCTCTTGCTTTCCAGTCAACTTTGATCATCAGAGATTTAAATGCAGTGTCAATCGTCATCTTCTGTCTTCTTAAATCCTATTCTTTTATTGTTCTCTCACTTTAATAATGTTTTTCTTTCTCTCATATTCTTTCCCATCCTGTAACCCTTTGCGTCTTAGTGGCTTTATTGCCTTGCTTGGGGAGAAATGTTTAAAAAATATATCCTTGGTATTCCTGTGGGAGGGATAATGAAGAGATAAACATTATGTTGAGTTACGAAAGCTAGGAAGTTGTGCAGAGACATAATCGTCTCTGTCCTGAAGGTACACGCCGTATAGTAGAAAGTTATTAAGAAAAAAATGCTTGTGAAATACAATAGACCATGGACATGAATAGAATACAGTTTGATTGAAATAAATTAATAATTGAACAGTAGACATTTATTTTGCAAAAATAAGTATAAGATTTCTTATAAGAGAATAAAAGGAAAGAATAAGATAATACAAATCTCTTCAGAGTTACGTAGATCAGCAAAGAAAACTCTCTAACGAAATGATAGTCTCAAAGGAGAAGAGAACTGTGGTTGTCAAATGTTTTCATTCGAGTGAATTCCATTCAGAAATCCATAGCCGCTGCGATAAATGTCAACCTATTCGTCATAAAATCGCTTTGTCTATTCGATATTCGTCTCAAAACTCGACATCAGTCCCGTCCTGTAGTTTTGGCCTTCTGTATTGTGTTTAAGTGCATTGTCTTGTAACGAGCTTCAGGCAAATGTCATGTTTTAAACATAATAAACACACTAGAATGACGTCGTCATCAACGTCCGCGGAGCCCGTGCAATAAATTTCTTCTCAAATTTTAATACGTTTGCTTTTCGTTTCTTTTTCTTTTTCTATCTCAAACAAAAAGAAACACCGACCATTCATTTAGTAGAATAGTGTCTTCAGTTTTCAGATAGGCTTTTCTTTATTCTTTATTTTTTTTTGTACTGGCTAATTGAGAATGATTCTCCTGTGTATACAGACGACCGCCAGTCAGTAACGAAGTATATAAAAAAAAAAGAAAGAAAAGAAAATAGCAGATTCTACTCTGACATTCAGATCTGTCGCTTGCCGTCACTGAAAAGGACAAGTAATTTGAGATCTTACTACTAACACAATTGAAAGGTTTGAAAGCGTTGTACAGAAATAAATATATACATGAATGCATATACAAACAGAAAAGAAACGATCAGTAAAACGCTTAGAGTGCAGTTTGTTTTTTTCAGCTCATCTGATTCATGGAGAGGTTTATCATCCCTGAAGGACCCCAAATTGCAGACCAGTATCAAAATTGTTTAAATTCAACAAGTATATCGGATCACTGGAGTTTTATTTTTACTGGTCTTTCAAACCTGTTGATAATTAGCTCGGTTTCGCGTGGCTGCTTTAGTAATGAGAGCATGTTTTTAATTAGACCTCGTTCAACAAATGTGTTGCAAGATCATGGTGACTGTTAGACATATAAGCTTTCGGCACTAGTCACAATGCAGTATTGAACTTTTTTACGTATACAGGGGGTGCTAAAATAGGTATACTGGTTTAATTCAACTCTAAACAATAACAGTTATATATATATATATATATATATATATATATATATATATATATATATATATATAGTCGACTCTCCCGTCGAATTCGACGTATGAGGGTCAAGCAGATCAGTTCGCAGGAAACCGACAGCCCGACAACAGCACATGAGATTTGATTATAGTGGTAAAGGTTTCCTGCAGGACCATCCATACTTTTTGAAGGGACGAATTCAGAGACCTGGTGCACTAAGTGCCACAAGGTCCCCAAACGACCCTTCGCAGGTTTTGAATTCAGACTTGTCCTTCTCCTAGACCAGTTGCCATCCAAGGCTATAGAACCCAGTCTGTCCTGCTATTTACCCATAGCTGGAGGGAGAAGAGGATTCACACCTTTCCTAAGGGTATTAGCACGTAAGTGAATGTAATGGTTTCGACTGGAATATATATATATATATATATATATATATATATATATATATATATATATATATATATAAGAAATATAATGTAGTGGTTCCAACGAGAGAAAAGTATGTATATTAAAAAGAAGAGAAGAGAGGTGCCGCAAACGTTTTTTGGTTGTAATGTGGATTTATTTAGAAAAATATTATGCTTTGTTTTTTACATAATTTTACGACACGTGTTTCTGGTCTCGCGACCGTCTTCAGGTAAAAGTGGAGATTTCCACATATTATTAAAATAATAATTAATTTTTCCTCATGTTCAATGTTAAATATTCTCGATATGAGACATTTTCTGTTTGTGTGTTGGTAATCTGAATTTCCCTCTTATAATATATATATATATATATATATATATATATATATATATATATAGAGGTATTATTGCTCTATTTGATTTGTGATCATAAATGAAAATACTTGCTGACTAAGATTGGCTTCGTTTTGGCACATGGCCAGAAATCAGTGGCGAGAACAGCTTCCGAAACATTATACGACGCGGCGCCCAGGAAAGCGAAAATAATCTATTTATTGAACACAAAAGCATAACATTTTAATATTATTCATACACCTTATATATCGCAATATTTCAAAGAGCACAACGGTGATGCCTGCAAGGCGTGTTGAAAGACTTTGTTAGAGAAACAGGCAGGTGGCCACTTTTGAAATTCAAATCCCAAAATGAGTTATCTGTTGAATTACATAAAATCTCAGTATTCTGAAATTAATTTACAGCCCTGAAGGCTAGTGTGCAGGATATTGTCTTCTGCAAATGTGAACATCTTATTGCCAGCATTGGACAAAAGCAATTGTTACATTTTCGAGGGTAGAATGCTCATTACCTGACGCGGAACATTGAATTAAAAAGGCCCTGATATTGGCGTGTCGAATTAATAATGACCAAAACGTCTTAATGCATCTTTGTTTTTTTAATGAAAGTTGTTTATAATCACCTGCGACTGGTGTCATTATGCGAGGGAATGTCTAAAGAAAAATGTGATTACGGTTCAATCTTCATGATGGCTTGACATCAGAAATAAACATTTAAAAAGCTTTCAAACAGATGATATAAGATTGTGAGACAGTCCTCAAGCTGGGGTTAGTGAAGTTTTAAGGATAGTCGACCACTAGGGTGAATGGTTAGTAACTTCATTTTGTGCCCTAGGTTGCTCTAGGCCTGTGGTTTCCTAAGTTTTTTTTTTTTTTTCTCGGCCGCATTTTCGGAATATAAATTTGCTTGCGTATCACCAAATTTTATGCGATAAAAAGTACATGTACGAAGATATCGGCTCAGGGGGAGGGAAGTCCCGGTGAAAAGGCGCAAGCAGCCCTACGGCAAAGAGAGAGAGAGAGAGAGAGAGAGAGAGAGAGAGAGAGAGAGAGAGAGAGAGAGGTAGATAACCGCAGAGTCGAAGTAAGAACATTATCATTGATAACTCTCTCTTCCAATTTGCGGACACTAGTTAGCATATTCTTAGTACTTAATATAATGCAAAAATATCACAGTGATAAAATCGGTCAATATTTATTTGCAACTATTTATACTGGGACTCATGTATGCAATTACAAGTAATCCATAATAATATTTTAAATTTTGAAATCATATATTTTTGGCATAAGAATTTTTTATAAAAAAACTATTTCTAACACTTTGATTGTCTTTCAATGATTTCGCTACACCTGCTATCCTCTTCCGCTGCACCGATGAGGCGCGCCGTGTCGTTGGGAACCTCTGTTCTTTCTTTTAAAGCAATTCACCCCAAGCAACGCGAAAGTGCCACTAGCACACAAGGGGTTACAGAGGATTGAGAACAAGAGTAAAGAAGCATGTTTGGGGAAAGGAAACAGAGAAGGACAGTGACTTATGTAGGTAAAAGTAAAATTAGGCAAAGATTCTATTGTACTCAGCAATTTCTTATTTACTGATTTAACTACGTCAATGACTATTCCGCTAATAATATACTTGAGTTGTAAGTAGTATGTCACCGGGACTAAACAGAAGGAGACAAGAAATGCTATATTTATAATGAGAATGCTATCAGAGCTAGGAATAAAAATGCAGAAGGATGTACAATTACGTTTTATAGACTATTTGATAAGCTACGGCAAAACTACCTATTTGAACTCATAAGAAAACTTGATCGACTTGGGAAGGATGTTAGAATAATCTAGAATTCATACCAGAAGCAAACCGTCTGCATACAAATAGAAAACGAATTGAGTTTTTGCTTAAAAATAGAAAAGGGCGTAAGCCAAGTGTAGCATACATACAGACGATGATAGGTATGTCCCCATTCACATCAATACAGTAGTAAATACTGTATGTTGGTCTGAAGTTGGAGATTCGTCTCCAGCTGTGCTGGTCAAACACTCTGCCTTCGGGCAAAGAGGATCCCCAGATGAGTCTATGTCGAAGGGCAGAGTCTTGTCTCGGGAAACAGCTACCCGACCGCGTTTTATACGGGGTTTACGGGGATTTTTTGCCGTGTCTACGGTCACGGATACCCCATATTAAATTCGGCCTTGCAGTTGGAGATTCATTGTGGAATTCACTTGACTAACTTTTAGCAGTTGACTATTACTTCTATGCGCCACTGGCGAATCTTATATGTGTTGTTCTTGTCCAAAATATTATCGTTCATTACCAACCATCGTGTGATTATTCTATTCAGTAATCCAAGCATTTTAAGTGAAATTGTGTAGACAGAACCGTTCGGATGTGGTCTGTGGTTGTACTAGCACGAAGTCACAAGTCATCGTGACAGAGGATTCGAGCATATTGGCCCTGTTAAAAAAAATGATCACACTAGATTGTGCGCTCTCTCCCAGAAAGTGCAGCTAAGGTCCGCATAGTATAGTTGCAATATCAACTACAATGAACACTTTGAGTTGAGCGGGTGTCTGTAATAGGGATTTGTATTGACAGATGGATGTACTCGGAAATGAGTAGCCAGCCATTATATATATATATATATATATATATATATATATATATATATAGAGAGAGAGAGAGAGAGAGAGAGCGTAGTTTAAAAGAGAGAAGAGATGAATATTGAGTTCTATATGCAAGTTCCATATCCATACATATATTGAGTTCCATATGCGAGTTCCATATACGTAACTGAATGAAGATGTGGCATCTAAAGTAATCACTTAAGTTAACGTATGATTACGTAACTTTTATCTTAGACTGTACACACAAACGTACATACACAGAGTCGGTGTGAACACAGAAATCAAAATGTATATTTGCTGCTGTTGTTGCTTATTCGTCTATTTTCTTCTTCCTTCCCCCATCTTTGGTAAGACGATAAACTACATCCACCAGAAAGGCCTCTGATCAGGTTTTGAGGTGTGTGGAGCCGCCTTTTAATTGCTGGTGTTCCCAGGCCCATCCCGACTCGTGTTGGGAGCACCTCTTAGGGTCTCAGCTATCGGCAAATAGTTAACCTCTAAACTGGGGTCAAAACACTATGAAAGTGTAAAAATTAGGTTTTAATACTAATAGTACATTTTTGGAAAAAAATATTACCAGCAATAGATTTTTGAAAAAAATAACAGCAATACATTTTTGAAGGAAAAAAATATTACCAACAGAAGTACATTTTGGGAAAAAAATGTTACCAGCAATACATTTTTGAAAAAGAAAATATTACCAGCAATATATTTTTATATATTTCTGAAAAAAATATTACTGGCAATACATTTTTGAAAAAATATTACCAGCAATACACTTTTGAAAAAAAAAATATTACTAACAATACATTTAAAAAAATATATTACAAGCAATACATTTTTGAAAAAAAAAAAAATATTACCGGCTATATATTTTTGAAAAAAAATATTACCATCAATACATATTTGAAAAAAATATTACCGGAAATATATTTTTTAAAAAGAAAATATTACCAGCAATACATTTTTAGAAAAAAATATATTACCAGCTATATATTTAAAAAAAATATATTACCAGCAATACATTTTTAGAAAAATAATATTACCAGTAATATATTTTTGATAAAGAAAATATTACCAGCAATAAACATCTTTTCGTTATTAAATAACCCATTGAGTTTGATATGCTGTAACACAAGCCAAACCAAATCAATCCAAAACAATCTTCCACCTCCACCTTCTTCTTCCTCCTCCTTCCTCTTCCTCCTTCTTCTTCCTCCTTCTTCTTCCTTCGCCCTTTTTTTTCTTTTTCTTTTTTCTTTTCATCCTCCTCTTTCATCATGTCGTTGACTCTTCTTCTCACTTTCCTCCTTCTTCCTCCTCCATTTTATTATATTTTTCTCGTCCTTCTTCATTTTCTTCTCGCTCTCCTCCTTTTTTCCCTCCTCCTTTCCTTCACCTCCTTTTCCTTTTTCTTTCTCATTCGTCTTTCTTCTCTTTCTTCTTCCTCATAATCCCCTTTCCTTTCTTCCTTCTTCTTCTTCTTCTTCTTCTTCTTCTTCTTCTTCTTCTTCTTCTTCTTCAGCAACTTTCCTTCCTCCGCTGGTACTGGTAGCACATCATCTTCTTTCCATTCAATCATCCCTGCTCCATTTCCATCTTACAGAAATTGAATAATATCACGGAATAGCCATAAATAAAGATTTTAAATTAAGAATTTTACATGTTCACCTGGTGCCATTTAAAAGAATACCTTCGTTTAAGCGTCCTTTTTGACATAATCTATTGTCGACGTTCTTATCCGTTTAATGGCCAGCGTTAATAATGCGTGTCCATAGACCGTAATTAAAGCAAACAACCCTAATATTTCGGACACAAACTAATTACCCGTGCAATGTTTTCGAACCTCGCTATCATAAAAACATTCATCATGTCGGTGAACGGCAATATGACTGAAATCATTACGAAAAATATTGTGATTTTCCTTCCCGATTCATATTGTATTTAAGATGTATAGCAGCCCTAAATTAGGTTTCGATACAGCATCTCGATTTCGTTTTACTGGTTATAGAATACTGAGCTGTCATATAATATTAGTTCTTCTATATGACAGTGAATGCTGAACAATCTTTTAACTCAGGAAGAAGAGAACCGAGGCAAGGGAAATGTGGTTCTGCAGAAGGATTCTGAGAATACCATGGACCGAACATGTTAGAAAGGACGAAGTTTTAGAGAAAATGGAAACAAGAAAGACACCTATACTTAACACCATGAAGAAACAGTTGAAATTTCTCGGTCACTTCATAAGGAAAGAAAACTTAGAAAATTTCACACTCACAAGATATATTGAAGGCAAGAGGAAAAAAAAAAAACAGTCCATAACCTACCTAACGAGGTTGACAGAACAGGGATTAGGAGAGATAGCGACAAGACAAAATTTATTCAGTGTTACAAAAGATAAGAAATTGTTAAGGGCCATGATTTCTCACATGGCACAAAGAAGAAGAAGAAGAAGAAGAAGAAGAAGAAGAAGAAGAAGAAGACGAAGACGAAGAAGAAGAAGACGAAGACGAAGAAGAAGAAGACAAAGAAGAAGAAGACAAAGAAGAAGACAAAGAAGAAGAAGACAAAGAAGAAGACAAAGAAGAAGAAGACGAAGAAGACGAAGAAGAAGAAGAAGAAGAAGACGAAGACGAAGAAGAAGAAGACGAAGAAGAAGACAAAGAAGAAGACAAAGAAGAAGAAGAAGACGAAGAAGAAGAAGAAGAAGACGAAGACGAAGAAGAAGAAGACGAAGAAGAAAAAAAGAAGACGAAGACGAAGAAGAAGACGAAGAAGAAAAAGAAGAAGACGAAAAAGAAGAAGAAAAAGAAGAAGAAGAAGAAGAAGAAGACGAAGAAGAAGAAGAAGAAGAAGAAGAAGGCGAAGACGAAGAAGAAGACGAAGAAGAAGTCGAAGAAGAAGAAGAAGAAGACGAAGAAGAAGAAGAAAAAGAAGACGAAGACGAAGAAGAAGAAAAAGAAGAAGAAAGAGAAGAAGAAGAAAAAGAAGAAGAAAGAGAAGAAGAAGGTACAGTGTGCAAATTAAGGCGGTGAAAAGTTTGTAAGAAAATAATTTCTTTCCTTTTTTACAGCGAAAGCCAAACTCCTGACACTGCAGAGAAAAACTCACATTTGTGCCTTAAGGGCTGGTGGCTGGGAAGAGAATGACATATAACTATATCTTTTTTAAAAATCATTTCTCCCCATGCAATAAAGTAATTAAGACGCAAGGAATTACTGAATGTTAGAGAATATGATAAAAATCTACTGTTAAGGAGAGAGAACAATAAAAGAACAAGAATTAAGAAGACAGTAGATAACAATTGACATTACATTTAAATTTTTGAAGATCAAAAAGATCTGTTGATTGGGAAGCAAGAAATCGGAAGGGAACTTGACTGGGAAGAGAAAAATGCGATAGAAGAAAATATTAGCATAGAAGTTACGGTCATTTCAACTGTAAATTGATGAGATCTTGACGCTAATCTAGTACTGCGCTTAAATTCATCAAGTCTAGGTAGCATAGAGGAAATTTCCCCAGAAAAATTTCCCCCCAAAACTACGTTACAGCGGTGGTAAATAGACTGCAGCCGATACATTAGGTCAGGCCCAATAAAATTGCAAATTCTTCGTTATATTTTATCAATAATTTCTAAATATATAGCATAAGCTCAAGAGCAGACGTAGCAACAATATTCGTGTAACAGAACTAATTTCAACTCGGAACTAATTTCAACTCGGAACTAATTTCAACTCGGAACTAATTTCGCCTTGGGATTAATTTCAACTCGGAACTAATTTCGCCTTGGGATTAATTTCAACTCGGAACTAATTTCAACTCGAAATTAATTTCAACTCGGAACTAATTTCAACTCGAAATTAATTTCAACTCGGAACTAATTTCAACTCGAAATTAATTTTATCTCGGAACTAATTTCAACTCGATTTAAAATCAAAGTTATCAATTTCCGTATTGCAATGAGTTGGTGTTAATTTTTTAATTTAGCATTAAAAATCCTTAGTATATAAGATAATTCAGAATTCATCTTTTTTGCAACTTTCATTAATTAGTTCCGAGTTGAAATTAGTTCTGCACCCCCAATATTCAAAAGCAAGGAGGAATGTTAGATTTATAAATTTGTTTGTAAAATGTATGCACTGCTGCCATATATGGGTAGGAGCTTCCAGTCTCGAAAGAGTCCTCTAGGTATCATAGAAGAGGTTTCGTAAGAACAATTACCATTTATAGAATAGACAGAGGGAAGCTAAGTGATATATCCCGGAAAGGGATACATTTGAACGAAGTAGCTACGTGGTTTTGGCTTCTATCACCAAATAGAATATGGTAGCAGTAATCGATTGGTACGCGTCGTAGTCAATGGCGTAGTCCAATTGGGCGTCGTTATAGACTTATCTCTAAGACTAAGGCTCTGACTCTTCTACCTGTCCGTCGGTATTTATGACGGACACCAGCCAATCATATTCCAGTGAAGGGGAACACAGGTGTATGCATATTCCATTATATCACTAAGTTACGGCGGTGGGAAAGTAACTAAAGCCGTGATAGCAACTCAGGAGCAATAACATTGCAGAATCTTTGGATTTTTATCACGAATCTCTAAGTGTATAGCAGAAGACCCGGGGCATATGTGACAGCAATATTCAAAGCAAGGACGGGTGGTAGACTTATACGTATATAAGATAGATTCTGGAGAGAAAAAATTGTCTAGTTCGATACAGTGAACCAATTTTCTGTTCCAGATATTATAATGGCGGATGCAAATATTGAGTTGCTAGCGATTGTGAGACATTGTTTACTGGACCACAAAACCTGTTTGCTCGCAGAATACAGGCAGAGAAAGGATATAAACAGCATACCTGAAAGTACTAGACTTAAACATTTTAAGAGTGGTGATTTGTCTCTTGAAAAAGAAAAAAAATGCCGAGAATTGGACTACCATCATTTGCAGAAAAACTGATTCATAAAACTCAAGAAGGTAAGTGCACACTGTATTTCAAAAGCTAACCAAAGTACTAAGAAACATGATAATTTCGTTAGGGGCAAAGACTGGGTATACGGAGGATTGAGGAAAGTATAAAAAGAAGAACGGAAAAGGATAAGAAAATCGGGGATCAAGATGCCAATCGACATTACATTCAAATTTTTGAAGATAGTAGTTATCAGGGAAGCAAGTAAGAGGAAGGGAATTCCTCTGTCGTGAAGTGCGAGAGAAGAAGCTGTTGGAGTAGAAAAATGGGTTACATTTAACTGTTTCAACAGTAAAACGGTGCCACCGAGATGCATTCATGCAGTCGGGTCACCAGTGAAAATAAGTCTTCAGAGCAATTGCCATGAAAATATTTATAGAAAAGACAGAGGGAAGCCACATTACGTCGTTGAGAAAGTGACTGGATTCGAGATGGCAGGTCAGGACCTATCACATTGCATATCCGTCTTTGAATTTTTTCGACAACCTCGACATGAACAGCGGGGGCAGCAGACCATATATGGCAGCGGTATTACATGCATAGATAAATGGTAGATTTGTAGATGTGAAAGATGGACTCAGACGAGAAAAACCCGACATGACAGAGAGAACCTACTTTCCTTACGGTAAATGCAGCGATTGATTCAATATAGTGGTTCCGCCTCAGGTAAGTGGAAAAATCTTTACTAGTAGCCCTACCGCCTTACTTGGGGTGAAATGCTTAAAAATATCCTATTTTGCTATACATGTTTTATACAAAATCGTTAGGTAGGTTACTCGCTGATCCTCTTACCTTCAGTGTGTTCTGTGAGTGCCAAATTCTACAAGCCGTCTTTCCTCATATGTTTCCTAAAAATTTCACTTTCTCTTTCTTTAATATTTTGTTATCACAACTTTGTGCGCTCCGACCTAGATCAGGTGCATGTGAATCAGTGTAACCTACAGGGAGTTCCGAACGGAACCTTTTATTTAATCTATATTCCCCGTTAATCTCATTCCACTACCCATGTCTAGGGATATCTCATCTAGTTCTTATTTTTAATACTATTCAGGTTTTACCCGCTCTATTTTCACTGATCCAAAGTACACACTGCCTGGCGTAAGAATCGAACTCACAATTACTATCTCAGCAAATTCCCGAACCAACGCATTTATCCATTAGGCTATTATGTTTAAGTGCCTTTTTAAGATTAATTACAATGGATTCTGTCACAATTTAAAAATTTCAATAATTGTTTTAACGACGTGTTATAGCGTGTAATTAGCCTTACAATTAGAACATGATCAGTGCACCTGAAAACAATAATAATTTAAAATCTCATTATTAAATCTTAATTTTTATCAACTGGGGTAATTTAAAATGAAAATAAATCATCGGTTATTATTAGTTTTGGTAAATGTAAAAGGATACCAAATTGCAATCTCTTAGATAGACGGATATATAGAACACACTGTTCTATTCATAGATAAAGATACAAAATTCTTTATATTTACGAAGTTACCTCACTTGACAGTGGGGCACACGCCATGTTTTATTTCCATACAAAAAGAAATCTACTTTTTAAAAGCAATATCATCGTCGCTGAATAGATGTTAAAACCTTTCCATGGATTACGCTAACCATTATTGAAATTTTAATTGAAATCGGTCAGGAAATGGCAGACCTTTAGGTATACAGACGGATTGATTTATGACACATTTCTTTATACTGGAGATCTTTTTAGAATTTGAACTTCGCATGTGAATAGAACATTCGGTTTGAAGCTTAAATGTTGAGGAATGAATAAGTACCTAATGTCAGTTAGATAACACTTGATCTTTACTGTTTGTTACTTCCCATGCATCATTCAACTCATCCATCAGAAACGACTGACTTTCTTTTTCGGTGTGCTTGGAGTAAAATCGCGCATGCCTAAAGAAGCAAATGCTGGGCTCTTACATTAGTTCTAAACGTGATCAAATTGATGTTTAAATTAAAATTAAAACTAAAATCAGTCCGAAAGACCGTCTCAGGTGTTCCTTGCAAATTAGTAAATACACAGGCATTTTGTCGTGTTGTAAAGATGTTTGGACATATCACTGACGATTTAGTAACAGAAGGGTTATTGTCGAAACGAAAATACTTCCTATGTTTCTGAAGAATCGTCCGTTTTGACGCAAAATGAGCCAATTCAGAAATCTGTGCCATACTATTTTATGTACCGTGTCCCTTCGAGACGTTGGAAATCATGGCTCCCCACAATTTCCTGTAACTCTTTGTTATCTCTCCTAAAACCCTATTCAGCCATCCATTTACTCAAGTTCGCTAGGTTTGTTTTCCTCTGCCTCACTTGCCTTCAATTTGTCCTATGAGTATCCAAATATCCAACCCCTCTTTCCTCACTCAGTCAATTATGTGCCATGCCTGAAACCCGCTTAGGCGATCATGTCGCTTTCGATACATGACTGACGAGGCAGATTTTTTTTTCCTGCAGTAGTTTGCCACTTTTTTCTGAGGTAAACCAGTTGCCATCCAAGGCTATATAACTCGGTCTGTCCTGCTATTTACCTATAGCTTTAAGAAGAGGAGGATTCATACCTTTCCCAAGGGTATTAGCACGTAAGTAAATGTAATGGGTTCGACTGGAATTCGAACTCGGCTCTCCGATTCCGTAGTCCGAAGAATCCCTTACTCCACCGGATGTGTCCCAAAAGTTTCATTTCTCTCTTCCTAATGTTAACTGTCCTTTCCGTTTTAATTTTCTCTAAAACTTTGTCATTACTCATGTTCGGTCCATGGTATATTCAGCATTCTTCTATAGAACCACATTTCTGTTGCTTCATTCACGGTCCATATACGATGACTCATTTGTTTCTAGAGAAATCTTTCTGTTTCTTAATACTTGTCTTAGCTTTTGGAAAGCATATTTCGCTATACCAATACACATTCCGATTTCAGTCGCACTTTCCGTCCTCCGTTAAAACACTTCCCAGATATTTAAGTTGTTGTACTTGTTTGATTTTGCGATCCCTAATTTGTAATTTTCATGTTAGTCTTTTCCTTTTGCTAACAACCATAGATTCTGAAGTTATTTTACGGACATGGATAAGTGTCTGAATCCGAAATGGCGTGTTAGGACCGATAACGTTGCGGATACTTTGGGGGATTTTATCAAGAATCCTTCGATATAAAAGAGAAAAAAAAATATATTCACTAGCTTTAAAGCCGCCCTATCGGGTTGATTTATGCAGGAGGGAAGTGCAAGAAATTGTTGGAGTCGAAGTGGCTGTTGCATGTAACTAATCCAACAATAATCGGGTGGGACCTAGATGCCAATCTAGCAGCACGCTTAAACTCACGTAGTCTGGGCAGCAGGGAAATAAAAGCTCGTCAGAGCAGTAGTCATAAAAATATTTGTAGAAAACTCAGAGGGAATCCCCCGTCGATGTGAAAGTGACTGACGTCAAGATACCAAGTCAGGATGGATTACATCGTAAATCCTCCTGTGGATTTTGGAAAGAACAGCGAGATGAGTCGATATGAGAACAGTATTCAATACACGGACGAATAGATTTTAAAATGTGCGAGATGAACCAGGAAAACCTGGCACGACATATTGACCCAGTTTTTCTTGCTGTAGATGCAGATTCATAAATATTTATATCTGCTGACCCGATGTAACCTATTTCTATTTGAATTTGCAGGGATTAACGCTTACTTTTTTCAATCATTCAGTTTATCGGTGTGTTCGTTTATACCTACTGTAAACCTATGATTGTATATTTCAATAATTTTCCAGTTGCTTTGTATTTACATGACTTACTGTAATTCCCCAAATGTCTTTTTCTCTGTCTATCAAAGTATATTTACACACTATTTCTTTTACTAGGCTTTTCTGGTAAAAAATGCTGCTTAGACACCAAGCAGGACCAAAGACATCGTTCAAATGGCGGATTATACTTCTGATTATAAGGCCCGATTGGGTTGCCCATCTAAGAGAAGGAAAACTCTGATTTTAAACCTGTGCTGACTTGCGGTCATACCCAATCATGGGAAAAGATTCGTGAGTAAAATCTGAGAACAAATCCAGAGTCCTTAAGATAGTTCGATATTATGTTCAATTTTGTTCTGGCAGCTCCAGCGACGAACCGGTGCCAAGTAGTACTGGACTTTAACCCGCCCGACGAATTTTTTCGTTGGGGCTTTTGACAAATATTGGATCGTTTCTTGGCCTATGGCTGAGATTCGATCAAGGCTTCGACTAGCTTGGACTGGCTCCGGCCTGGACTTGCTAGGACAAGTCATGACCAGCTTTGACTAGGCTCTGACCAGCTTGTACAAGCTATGACCAATTTTGACCAGTGGCCTTTGAGTGGAAACACTCGGGTCTCCCACGTTAAACGACCTTGTGTCACATCTTGACTTAGTGGGAGTCAAGTAAATACAATTATCAGTACTCGAATCATTAAAAAACCAAAAATTAAACAATCCTTTGCTCATCAAACTCCTATATAGAATACATGTGATCTTACAAAATAAAACTATCATTTTCTGTTGGATTCCCAGCCACTCTGGTTTTCATGGAAATGAAAAAGCTGATGTGGCTGCAAAAAACTCTCTGAAACTTAACACAAGTAACATAAAGGTTCCATACACTGACTATAAACCCCTAATAAATGACTTTATTTTGAAGAAATGGCAAGATGCTTGGAACAGCTGTCAAAACAACAAATTATTTCAAATCAAACGCTCTCTAAAGAAACAACTAACTGAACACAGAAAATCACGCAAAGAAGAAGTGGTTTTATCCCGTATTCGCATAGGTCACACTCGCATAACTCACTCCTTCCTACTAAAAGATGAAGACCCTCCCGAATGCATAGCATGCCAGGAGGTTTATACCGTGAAGCACTTCCTGCTTGATTGCGGTGACATGGCACATATTCGAAAACTATTTTACAACGCGAACAATTTGAAAGAACTTGTCGGAAAAAAGTGAGAAATTTTCAAAGAACGCACCTCTGAAAACAGTGAATTTTTAAAAACAAAAAGCAAGACAACATCGAAAAAGAATGAAAGGAAAGTGAAAGTTTTTTGAAAGCATTTCAACCTTATTTAAAGAAAAAAAAACCCAACTGTTTGACCTTAAATGATCTCTTGCTGATCGATGGGTCGTTAAACAAATAAAAAAAAGTACTGGACTTGGACAAAATCGGTGGCGCGGATGTGCAACCGCCGATCTATCAAAAAACCTGTCCATGCCTGTGTTCTGGAGAGGACACAGAAGTAGGCAGGGTTTTATGAGGCGACAACAAAACACGGGAAGCAACAGTCTACTGATGGGAGGATTTCAAAAGTCCTTTATGGGGAATTGCCACCAGCAAGAGGGCACGAAATTAACCTCCTCCTTGCTTCAAGGACGTCTGCAAAATTGATATGAAAACGATGGACATGGACATCGAGAGGTGGGAAGACGTCGCCAAAGATCAATCATGCTGGAGATGCGATTTTCACCGAGGGCTGGGCCATGGAGAGAATAAAAGGAGGCTCGAAGGAAAGAAAACAACGTGCCAACATCGGAGGAGATCGTCTTCACGCGAATTCGTTGAAATCGAGACTATCACTCCCGTGTTGGCCTGTACACACACATCAGATGCTGCGCCGCCATCAATAGCTGTAGTATAACGTTTCGAGCGCAGATCCATCGTCTCTCGAGACCGATAGATGACGCATATATATAGGGTCTAGTACAATGGGGTAGACTATGTCCAATAGCCTGTACACCCATATCAGACGCCGAATACATATAGGGTCTAGCGCAATGGGGTAGACTATGTCCAATAGCTATTTATGAAGCCAGTAACATGATAGCATGGCAACGTTAAGCGGAGGGCTTCAGTGACCAAGCTGATCCTTCAAGTTGTATGACACTAGCTGTAGCTTAAGCTGTAGAAGGATGAGCTTCGTCAACTCCACTTGACCAAGACACACTACGCACGAATGAATAAGTCCCCAGATTTCAACCCGGATGTCTGTAGCGAAATATTTGACCACATCCGGTCAAGGGATTGATGATGATTAGGAGGATGAATAAGAAACATAAAAACTGGAGAGAGGTAGTAGCTTTTAATTTATTTTGTTGGTTCAATACTTTTGGAATAACAGCAAAAACACTCCCTCCTCAAATATATAGACAAAACATACAATTGCATGCTGGGATTTCTTCCGAACGAATATCCGCCATATTTCTGGTCTTTCTTATTTTAGATTGAAAACGCTGCGATCGCTTGTCTAGATCAAATTCTTAGTTTGTGAAATTTTGGACCTCATTACTGTTTCTTTGCCTACTTTTGTCTTGCATGTATTGTTTGCTTCGTATTATATATGTCTCGTCCTTTTCTTTCTTTTAATATTGTTTATTACAAACTTTGTTAATTCTGTTTATTGGGCATTTCTGCCAATTATATTCAACCATGGCCAATTACTCTACACATTTAAGAAGTTATTACACAAACCACTAGACTAAGATATTTCTGAGATGTCTATCGCAATTCAACAAGATTACTGAAATCATTAGGAAGACAGTTCATTTGCTACTGAATTCGGAAGAGGCCTTTTCTCAATTAAGATTGATATCTTTATACTGTCTTGTTTAAAGTTAGAATTATAATAATTAGAAGCATATTAGGTTTATAATTCAGACGGAAACTTCTCAAATACATTCGAGTAAACTTTCTTTTAATACCATGTGTTGTGGCCTTGTTAGGGCCAGAAATAAAGACACAAGCGAGGAACTGAGTTAAATATATTGAAACAGTAACACAAACGTATACAAACGAGAGTGTTACAGCTAGAACGTTCGGTACGACTGTCAGAGGTGACTGCTGGAAACTTTCCACTCCAGAAGGCAGTACCTGCTCCTATTTATAGTCCATGCGTGCGTGGGTAAATTACCATAACACCATGTCATTTCAAGACAAGCGATCATGATTCTCCCCAGTGATTTCTCGTTGGCTATTCACCGGTTTTGAATTCAAGATAGTCCTTCTCTTAGACTGATTACCAGCCAAAGCTAGATAGCCCAGTCTACAATGCGGGAAGAGATGGATTCTTGCTTTCCCCGCAGGTATAAGTGTGGAAATGAATACAGCATAATGATCGGAATTTGAATTAGTTAAGGGACTAAACTCTGAAAAAAATAATAGTAATAGTAATGGAAATATTAGATGTACCCTTATAAGGACACATTCCAAATTCATTCACCGAACAGCCAGTGTTTCGTTCAGTTGACATTTTTAAAATCTTCCCGTTTCAAAATTGAAGAAAGAATAAGTTAAAATATATACTAGTAAGAATTAATTGATTAGTCAACAAATTAATTCTTTAGTTGATTACGCCTCGTCTGGTAATAATAAAAGTCAACATAATACTATTATTAATTCTTAAAGAATAGCAAAGCAAATGAAATGAATTTGAAAGCAATAATAATAATATTAAAAGTCTACATAATATTACTACTAATTCTTATAGAATAACAAGGCAAGCGAATTTAAGATGAAAGAGATATTAATAAAACATTGATATTAGTCGATAATGCTTTATCTAATATTAATTGAAATCATGATAATATCAGTACTAATATTAATGGTGTGAGAAATGCCGCGGAAAATAAACTAAAAGAAATATCAATCAAATATGAAAATTAGTTGGCAATACTTCATCTAATAAGAAAATGCAATATTACTAACGATATTAATATTAATATTACTAATGATATTAATATTAATAATGATATTAATATTAATAATGATATTAATAGAACTAATGATATTAATATTACTAATGATATTATTAATATTACTAATGGTATTAATATTAATATTAATAATGATATTAATATTAATATTACTAATGATATTAATATTACTAATTATATTAATATTATTAGCGATATTAATATTAATATTACTAATGACATTAATATTACTAATGATATTAATATTAATATTACTAATTATATTAATATTACTAAAGATATTAATATTAATATTACTAATGATATTAATAATAATATTACTAATGATATTAGTATTACTAATGATATTAACATTAACATTACTAATGATATTAATATTAATATTACTAATGATATTGATAGCATAAATAAAACGACGGAAATTAGAATAAATGAAATACAGGAATCCCTCGATTAGTGCGGCTAATGTGTACTTCGGCAACTATAAAAAAAAAAAAGTATATTTTTTCGAGTATTATGTATGCACTAATCGAATTTCGGTTTACACAATTTTAGCGCGCTAATCGGAAACGCATTAATTGAATGCGCAATAATCGAGAGATTCCTTGATATGGGAATAGTAGTATTAGCCGATCCTTATAAGGAAACATTTGGCATTCATTCACCGAACAGTCAGTGTTTCTTTTGGTTGTAGTTTATAAAATCTTTCAGTTAAAACAATTTTTCAGGAAAATAGTTTTCTCAGGTCCACTATCTGTTATCGCTCTTTCCAGTATTGATAGGGGTTTTCTTCCTAAATTTTTGCTCGAAGTAGTACGAAATGTCAAAATCTTGTTTACGTCATTATTTTCTCTTCGATTCACATGTACCATCAATTTTAGTTGCTGCTCCTTTTGAAAGCCTTAAACGACGTGGTTTCTGATATTTGGTACAATTCTTTATGATTCTGTAACACCAGTCCACAAGTTTGGAAGAAGGATGGCCCTCGTTAAGATCTACAGGCTTCATTTGTTCTAAACTATCCTTGATATGGGGAAGTGGTTATATATAGTTTAGTGTACAATTTAGGTATTAATATGCAAAATAATCCATAGTTTTCAGTTTAAAATCTATAAAAGCAGTAACATAAGCTGAAGGGTTTAGTGGTTGGCAGTATGCATAGGTAAAGGTAGATGGCGCCACTCTATCTTTACGTAGAAGAGATGCCAAGACCTATATCTGTTATGTTCTGATATCTCAATAGACTGCTCATGAACAACTCTCCAGTGGTCTTCAGACCAGATGTAAAATGGATGCCAGATTGTTTGGTTTGTTTTGTTTTACGACGTATCAACCTCAATGGGTTATTTAATGCCGACAACATTTTTATTGTTTGTAATATTTTTTCCTTCAAAAAATCTATTTCTGGTAATATTTTTTCCTCCAAAAAATCTATTTATGGTAATTTTTTTTCCTTCAAAAAATCTATTTATGGTAATTTTTTTTTACAAAAATCTATTTTTGGTAATATTTTTTCTTCAAAAATCTATTTCTGGTAATATTTTTCCTTCAAATATGTATTGCTGGTAATATTTTTTTTTCAAAAATGTATTGCCGGTAATATATTTTTTTCAAAAATGTTTTGCTAGTAATATTTATTATTTCAAAAATGTATAGCCGGTAATTTTTCTTTTTTTTTTTCTCAAAAATGTATTGCCGGTAATAATTTTTCTTTCAAAAAATTATTGCTGGTAATAATTTTTTACAAATTATTTCTGGTATTAAAAGCTATTTTTACACTTTCATACAGTTTTGACTCCAGTTTTGGGGTTAACTATTTACCCATAGCTAGGACCCTAACAAGTGCTACCACCCAGGGACTACGTGGACCTGGAAACACCAGTAATTAAGAGGTGGTTCTACGCTCCTCAAAACATCAGAGGCCTTGCTATCGGATGTAGTTTATCGTCTTACCTAGGACGTGGATGTAGCTTATCGTCTTACCTAGGACGCGGATGTAATTTATCGTCTTACCTAGGACGCGGATGTGAATTATCGTCTTACCTATGACGTGGATGTAGTTTATCGTCTTACCTAGGACGCGTATGTAGCTTATCGTCTTACCTAGGACGCGTATGTAGCTTATCGTCTTAACTAGGACGCGGATGTAGTTTATTGTCATACCCAGGACGGTGCCGGATTGTGATTTTGCAACTCACCAGGCTAGAAGGTATCCTATATGTTTGATTTTTTTGATTGATTTGTGCTTTACGGATTATCACATTTTCGGGGATTATTTAAAGCCGAAATGTATTTTGGATTGTAAGAATAATTTTTTTTTTCAAAGTTAAGATTATATTAACATTTTTAAGCGTGCTATTTCCAGAAAATGCAACGAACACAACTGGAATTCGAACTCTGCTCTTTCTAAACCGCTATTTCTTACACCATCCGCACATCCTGTTCTAAACGATACACGGTATCTATCCGATGATTGTTGGTATGTTAGTATATTCATTAATAATAAACTCTATAAAAAATAGAATGAGTACCTAAAATGGGCGGATAAAAGAATCTTGAAGCGTTTGAAAAAAACTTTGTTGTCAGGCAATGTTAAGGACCTGAATATTTCCCGGGGGTACGAATGACTTCAGCAAAAGGCGAAAGAAAGGTCTATAGAGTTTTTCTTTGGGTTATAACATCATGAACTGTGACTGAAAAAAAGTTAAAAATAAATAGCAGACATTTTATTCTTAGTCATGTTTACTGAAGGTATACAAATATGAGCTTTCTCTCAGGAAAAAGTTAATAATACAATCTCTCTCAATTTCTCTCCTTTTCTTTCTCTCTATCGATCTTGGGTTTACTTTCGCATCACGTTGAAACAACAGTTTTCGTACGATTACCGAAGTTAAGAAACATTCGGCCTGGCCAATACATAGATGAGTAACCGCTTGGTAATACAGGTGCTGTAATCTTGGATTTGCGCGGCTGGTGTAATAAATAACAGATTGGAATAGTTTATCGGGGAGCCAAATTCCAATTCCTGATGGATATATTATATTCACTTACGCGCAAAATCCCCCCCCACCAAGCTATGAATCCACATCTTCTCACCCAGCTATGGGTTAATTAGTAAGACTTGTATCATGAAACCATTATTATTTCCCAAAAGCAAATAAAATTTCATACAAAATATTTTGATTTTTTCATTAAATAACCCATAGAAGTTGATATGCCGCTAAACAAAACACCCCTCCCCAAAAGCTATCAGTCTCTATCTATAAAAGGCAGGATGTGTGTGTGTGTGTGTGTGTGTGTGTGTGTGTGTGTAACGAATGCACGGTCGCAATTTTCAACGGATTTGCACCAAAAGTTACATGCACATGCTTCAAATTAGCGTGTGGGTCAAGACCGACTTTAGTGGAAATAATCGATTTTTTCATGCTTCTACGGCAGTTTTCATGTCGTTTGCGGCCATTTTGTACTGGCCAGAGTGAGAGCCAATAGCTGGCTTCCACGAATAAGCATGAAGATTCTATTGGCCAGCGTGAGGGCCAACAACTGACTGACACGAATGTTAACTATCATGCTAGCATGCAAAAAAATCGATAGCTGCATTCGTCACAAGCGGGAAAATTTTAAATCTGCATGACACTTTACTCCAATTGGCTCATTCGCTTGCTTAAACTCAACGTTGATTCTAATTCCGCAGAACTGGGTTGGGTATGAAAAAGTATTTGTTGTTAACATTCTTTTTTCATTCGGTTTTTCCAGTTACGAGTCCTTTTTTAAAGCTGATCGTTTTGTGTTCATTTTGTTTAGTTCTTTTTTCGTAACAGATTTAATGTTTAGTATAGATCTTAGAAAAAATTCGCAGTGTGAGATAGGCAAGAAGTAAGGCATGTAGCAACATCAGCACGGCAAAGGGCACTCCTTTAAAGGCAAGGAAGGGCAAAAATATTTTAAGTAAAGTGATAGCGATTGCTGTATGAGTCGTATGTTTTGAATCAAGCACGGGCAACGCCGAGCCATGCTGCTAGTCTAACATATATATATATATATCTCACACACGCATATACACACCCGTGTCAATCACACACATTTGTTTTACACACATACACACACAAAGACAAGCACAATCTCACGGCTAATTTTAGTGTCCTTTCCTTTCAGTTCAATTATGTACACATGCAATTACTTTTGTCAATACATGCATACAGCTGCTGTTTGTTTTACATTTTTTGTTTTGTGTTATTATTTTTACCAGGACTCACATGAATTCACCAATATTGTTTGCGGGACAAACATTCCAAGAGCCCATAAATATTTACTATGCAACGTCCATACTCCTAGCAAACGATGAGGTGATATCCACAACATAATGACGCCTATTTATAACCGAACACAATAAACTTCCACAATATATATGGTAATAAGGATTCAGTGATATATGTATAACTAATTAACTCATTGCTGGGGGAATAAGAGGTGGATTCATACATTTCCCAAGGGTATTTGCGTATAAATGAATATAATGAACCCAACTGAAATTGGAACTCAGCTCTACGATTAACAATTCCGAGCCATTATCCACGAATACCATATGCATATTCTAACTTACAGCGCTTGGTACTCCCAAGCGGATATAGAAAAACAGTATTAGTTTTTAATTCGTTAATTTAATATAATGACCCAATACTTTTTTTAATTTAATGACCCAATATCTTTTTTTTTACAGTGTGGTTCACGCTGTAAAAGGCCTGGGAGCCACCCGTGGTAGAGGGTTACAGAGTAAGAGGCATTGTTTATGCAGACAGATAGGGAATATAATGGTTAACTCTAGACTTGAACAAGTTAGGATTGTAGTGATCAGGAAAATATTCTTTTTGGTGACAGTTCCATGGAGCAGTGATCCGTGGGAAGAAGCTGCGCGAGTGGAACTTACTTCTCACAAATGGAATACGGGAGAAATGTGGATGGTTCGATACAATGTACGTGGCATGTAGAACTAAACCGAATGTTCTATTTACATGTGAAGTTCAAATTCTAAAAAGATCTCCAGTATAAAGAAATGTGTCATAAATCGATCCGTCTGTATATCTAACGGTCCACCATTTCTTGACCGGTTTCAATCAAAAGTTCAATAAATATTTAGCGTAATGCATAGGAAGGTTTTAACATCTATTCGGCGACGATGATATTGCTTTTAAAAAGTGGATTTTTTTTTATGACAATAAAACATGTCGTGTGCCCTCCGCCATTGTCAAGTGAGATAACTTAGTAAATATAAAGATTTTTCTATCTTTATCTATGAATAGAACAATGTACTCTATATATTCGTCGATCTAAGAGATTGTAATTTGGTGTTCATCTGAACACTTTCCACGGAAGTAGTGATAGAGAATTGAGAGGCTTGCTATATCTCGCCTGTAAAAGGGGGGTTGTAGGCTGGAAAATAATTTGTCACTGAAAATGATTTTTAAAAAATTTTACTGAAGCAAATTATTTTCTCTAAGTAAATATTTTTAATAAATCTTGCTTTACTTTATTTAATTTTCATAGATTTTACAATCAAATAATAAAATCCATTTCTCTTATATATATATATATATATATATATATATATATATATATATATATATATATATATATAAAGGTAAAAGACTGTAGGAAAATTGAATTATTAGCCGACGCGATTCGTCCAATATAGACTTTTCAAGGCAACCTCCCCCAAAAAAAAACGAAATGAATTTATTAAAAACAAAGTAACTATTAACAACAAACAAAATGTTCTTATCAAGTAGAAGAAATTTAGAAAACGCTATTGTATTCATATTGTCAACTGAAAATCTCGTCAAGTAATATCACATTTAAAATTATTGTTTTTATTGTTGTGTTGACGGATTCAGCCATTTTCTTTTGATTTCTTGATATGCCTGAATCCGTCACCACAACAATAAAAAACATTACCATTTTCGCTTTTTATAATGGGGAAGTCGTTGATTTGGGATGCGACCTGTGCCGTTACATTTTCAACCGGTAATTTGATAGCTCCGCGGTTGAGCCGGGTTCTGTCGTTCGGGCCGCGGATATAAAAAGATAGTTAAATATTCTTCTTTTGCGGACAGATTTATCTTTACTTCTGTGCCAGTGGAGACTTCTGGGGTTATTGGCCCTATTTCTATGGCGTTCCTTCGGAGGGGTGGCGGGATGGCGTCTGGATTAAGGGACGAGCCTCGCGAAACGGAGTGACCCTTGCAGCGTGTCTTCGAGGTAATTTCTTTCTTCATCATTGCGGCTGGCAGAGGATAGCAAAAAAGAAAATATTTTGTTTATAGATACTTTCTTCAGATAAATGTAAGTTAATATATATGTGAATAAAAATTACTTTCTATTAATAAAGAAATAAATGTGAAAACAATTTTTTATTCTTAAATTTATAAACATTTGCTAATTTATTGAAATACGTGAAACAACTATAAGTAAATCGTTATTATTTACCATTTTATAAAGTTCGAATCAAATGGCCATTAGACGATGTTTTCGCAACCATTCTCATAAACAATATAATAAATTAATAGGTGTAAATAAATAATATTGTTTATGATTTTTTTTGTCAATTCTCAAGAACAAAGAAAATGCATAAATTCACTTTCATATGTTTGGCTTTTGTTACAATTCTAATCATCGCTTTGTAAGACAATAAACGTTGCCTAGGAGAGAAGGTATTTAAAAAAAACCGGTGTCATGGGAAAAAAACCGTCCTTCTGACAATACGGCTTATTGTGGGCCTGTTTGTCTTTGTTTGCAAATTGTGCAATATATCTTAAAAAAAACCCCCAAAAACATAAAATAAAACAAAACACGTTAGCCACCGAAGGATGAAGAGGTCACACCAAAAACCTACCAAAGAAACAGAGGGAAGACCTATCAATGAGCAGCTGATGATAATGGCTTTGATAAGAAGAAAGCACTCAGAATATTAGACAATTTATTTTCTCAAACTGTTTCAAAATCCAGAATAATATCCGGAACAGAAAAAAGAACCGGAATATATATGTTAATGTTAATATTAATCGTTTCCTTATAAGGAAACATTTAGCATTCAGTAACCGAGCAGCCAGTGCCATTCCTTTTATTTATGAAATTTATAAAATCTTTTTTTTTTAAATAGTTTTTCGGGAAAACAGGTTTGTAAAGTCCAGTAGCTATCATCGTTCTTTAAAGTATTGAGGGAGGTTTCCGTTCTAACTTTTTGTTTGACGTAGTGTGGAATATCAATATCTAGTTTATGTTATTATTTTCTCTTCGAGTTAGATGAGCTAACCATTTCATTTGTCGTTGTTGCTGAAAATCGTCAATTGATGTGGCTTCTATCATTTTCGTTACTCTACATCCAAATTTGAATATATATGGTGATGGTAATATTGGCCGTTACCTTATAAGGAAACATTTGGCATTCATTGACCAGGACTGCTGTCGGCAGAAATTTTAAAATTATAAAATGTTTCCCTTAAGCAATGAAACATTGATCTTGTAGCCGTTCTCTCTCTTTACACTATTGAGGAGGGCTTTCTTTCTAAGCTTTTATTTGATCTAGTTTGTTTATTCAATAATGGGGTGCATTATTCGTGGCACAAGGCCGTATGAAGAATGAGGAGATGTTGGTCATCCGTAAGTATCCTCCGCTAGTCAGTTCGATCCACGACCCATTTATTCTAACCATTTACTCAAACAAGATAAGAACTTATCCTTCACCATTCGATTCGAACATGCACCAAAATACCGCCTTTGGGATTTTAGGTGTGACGGAATATATCCAATAATATATGTCTGTAAATATTTTTTTGGCAAAAATATATAAATATCTATAATTTGTGGTGTATCATGAAATATATACAATTATATAAAAATCGGAATCACAAAATCAAGTAAAACATCTTGATTATGACATTGTTTTCTGTTCTATCCTTTTAAGTTGTTGCAGTTGTTGGAAGTCTTCAAGTGTTGCAGTTTCTGTTATCTTTCTTTGTGGTGGTGTAGCGCCAGTCCACAATATTCGAAGAAAGGATGGACTTCGACAAAATCCAAAGGCTTCAATCGCACAAAGCCATTTTTAACAATCGATCTAAGAAAGCAGTTCTATACAGCTTGCAGTCTAGCTATTTCTAAACATGTTTGACGCAAGGCATGACATCCATATAAAGATCTTGATTTGATAAGGCTAGTTAAGAAAATGACGAGTTCTCAGGGTAATATTTTGGTTTTGTAGCAATTTATGGAGTTGGGCAAAACTATTCCTAGCATAATCTCTTTTACGTTCGATTTATATATATATATATATATATATATATATATATATATATATATATATAATAAAGAAATATAGTCTTAAGATATGCTATATTTATGGAATAAAGTGCTCACTATCAGAGATAGACCGTGTAAATATAAATATAAAAGTGAACATGGAAGTAAAATAACCGCCATAATAGAATACCCACAATGCACCACTAACCCGTATATATATAAATAGCCGAGAAAAATAACAGCATATGTGGCCTGACGATTGCATATAGCATGAAACAGACTGTCGCCTCTAAGTGTTGACTTCTATGTTCACTTTTATATATATATATATATATATATATATATATATATATATATATATTAAAACAAATAAATTCCATATATGTGTGTGTTTGTGTGTGTGTGTGAGAGAGAGAGAGAGAGAGAGAGAAAGAGAGAGAGAGAGAGAGAGAGAGAGAGAGAGAGAGAGACATGAAAAGAGAGAGAAAGAGATTTCGAGGGAAGGGTTCTAGATTTATCCAGGCAATTTATGACACACCAAATTAAAATGAAACACTTTCTCGGACAATGCAGTCGAATTAGATAAACAAGATCGGAGAAAGGTCAAAAAGCGAAGGAGCCAGTCTAAATATGAGTGACCTTTTGGCCGGGTAACGGCGTTCAGCCACCTATTCATCTGACAGAATTTTCCCCAGGAGGCAATAGTTGGTGATGATCGCAGCATTCTTCCAACCTCTTGTGGTCTGACTCCTACGGCCAATCAACGTTGGGAGGTCGTGAGAGCAAGCAGGGCGAACGCCGGGAAAGAAAAGCCAGAGCCTTAGGCAAGATTTAGGTCAGGCAGATGGTTAGACCTCAGTTGTCTCTGTTAGCAGCGTAAGCAGAGCATAACAAGTTTTCATTTGGCAGAGGGAAATTGTTTGCTTCGTATTGTTATTGTTGGAAACAGTTGGGTCGATGGGACAATAGAAGAAGAAGAAGAAGAAGAAGAAGAAAGCAAGCATCAACAGTACAAATAAAGAGGGTAGAGAAAAGAAAGAAAAATCAAATAAAGAGAAGACATGAAAAAAGAAATCTTTTACAGAGGATGAGAAAAAAAAAACGAATAAAATCTACATAGAAAATCAATAAATCCGTAGCCTTATGATACCCCCCCCCCCGGTAAAAAAATCACTCAGTCAGTTATGTGCCATGCGTGATAGACGCTTATACGATCATGTATCTTTCGATACATGACTGACGAGGCAGATTTTTTTCCCGGAGAAGGTTGCCATTTCTTTCTGCGGTAGACCAGTTGCCATCCAATGCTATAAAACACGGTCTGTCCTGTTATTTACCCATAGCTGGGTGGGAGAAGAAGAGGATTTATACCTTTCCCAAGGTTATTAGCACGTAAGTGAATGTAATGGATTTGACTGGAATTCGAACTCGGCTCTCTGATTCCGCAATCCGAGCCACTATCCATTACTCCACCGTACAAATATTTATTTTCAACATAATCTCCTTTCTTGTCAAATCAAGAAAGTCAGTTCATTGTGTGGTTCGAGACAATTTTTTTCTCCAGAATCTATCTTACATATCTATATGTTTACCATTCGTCCAAGCTTAGAATATTGCTGCCAAATATGTTCTGGTGCTCCTGCTATTTACCTAGAGCTTGATAAGATCCAAAGAAGAATCAGCAATATTATTGGTCCTGATCTGGCGGCTCGACTTCAGTTATTTACCCACCGCTGAAAGGTTGCGTCTCTGTGTCTTTTCAATAAATACTTTCATGGTAATTGTTCGGATGAGATGTTCACTATGTTACCTAGAGTTTTTGAATTTAAACGCAGCACTGGACTGGTGTGTAGAGATCACCAATTTATAGTTGATTCCGGTTTTATGTTTTCCATCGAACTTTAATCTCCAAAAATTTAAATGTATGTCAATCGATATCTGTTGTCCTCTTGATTACTCTTTCTCTTTCTACTCATTATTAATGTTTCTGTTCTTACTTTTTGCACACCCAGTAGCCCCTTGTGTCTTAGTGGCTTTATTGCCTTGCATGGGGTGATACTGATTTAAAGAAAAATACAGCGATAGCTATGAACTATTAATCGTATTGGAATTTTTTAGAATTAGAATTAGCCGATAGTCCTTTAGCACATTTGAGCAGGTTCCTCAGTTTCTTCTTGAAAATATCTATCACATATTACTATACGAACCGCTATTCTCTACTCTATTCACTATACTATTTCTTTATTCGGATCACTATACGGATTACTATTCGAGCGAGTACTATCGAGCAATTATTATTAGTGCGAGTGTTATTCGAAGGCGTCTGACACCAGCATTGTTCAACGGCGTCACTATAGTTGTATTTGCGATTACAAATTATCTACTGCAATGAGCATTACAAAAATGAAAACGAGTTTTCGTTGACATCACAAAAATATATATATATATATATATATATATATATATATATATATATATATATATAAAAAAACTTACAAATACATATAATTGTGTATGAACTCATTATGGTATCTAGATTGTATGAATAACTGTATGACTGGCTAGGAGATCTCATCAATTGAGCTGGCTAGATGGAGCCTTAATTCTATGCTAACACTTTCTTTTTCACGCTTTTCGCTTGTGGAACTCCTTTCCGGCTCCATCCTTTTCAGCCAAGATTAATCAGCAAAAATCTAAATGAAATGTCAATTGCTATCTGCTATCCTCTGGATTACTTTTCTCTTTCTGCTCATTTCTGTTCCTACTTCCCCCACACACTGTAACTCATTGTGTCTTAGTGGCTTTATTGTCTTGCATGGATTGATATCGATTATGAAAAACATTCCCCATATTACATTGCCAAAACATCATATGTGTTTGGCTATATGATTCGAAAGGTTTTTTGGTGATCACTGTCGTCATTCAGTAGTGATCTGAGTCGGTTGCAAACATTAATTTCTACAACCGTCTTTAGATCAATGTACCTAAAGGTCGACTATCTTTCTGCTTCTTACTCAGAAACAAATTAGCCGTCTTTTCATCAGTAAAATTTTTTTCATAGTTTTAAATAACTCAATAATTATGGTTCATATTAACTGCCTTTATTTTTCTTAGTATGAACATGTTACCGACTACTTGTTAGTGAAGGATAGAGAGATAAATTAAGCGAGCGGAACTTCTATTCTTTTTGCTCATTAATATCTAACAGTTTCGGGTCGAATGTTTTTATTAAGAGTTAAAAATTCCTAATGAAACTCCCTTTTACATCTCTACTAATTGCTGATTCGTTATTTCATGGATGAATGAAAAGGCACTGAAACCTGCCACGTCCTTCCTATTGCGGTGTCCGATGCCAATCATCTGAACCTGTGAACGTCAGTTGACCTTATCAAATATATTGTATTTCAGAAAAACGATATACAGAGTGTTCCTAAAGTTTAGACTTATAGGAAATCTCATTAATCATATTTTTCTTCTTCCATCGATTGAACATGGTTTTGTCAAAAGAGGAACGTATTGACTTCCTCTTCTAGGGTACGCCAAAGGAGACGGTGTACTCAATGAAAATCGCAGATGCAACACACTTGATTGAACACATAAAGAGTGAACGTGCTAAAATTGAAAGCAATGTGGAGTTATTACATCTAAATGGTATTACAATAACTGGGAGAGACTTTAAATGTGAATTAAGTTTAAGCGTCTAATGATATTCTTTTTCTTTCAGATTTAACAACTTAAATCTTTGGCAATTTCAGCCATGGAAAGATTAACAATCAAACAACGAGTTAAAGTTATCGAAGCCTATTACGAAAATAACGTTCAAACAGAACTTGAATGAGAAGTTCCCAGGTCGCATCATCTCTCGAAACAGCAAAGTCAATTGGCCATCACGATCATGCGACTTGACGCCTTTACATTTCTTCCTGTCGGGTAATCTCAAAAGTAAGTTCTATGCCAACAAGCCAACAACAATTCAACAGGATGAGGTAATAGGGCATATTGGTAAGATCTAGGAGCAACTATGCAGAGACGTCATCAAAAATTTTGACCATCTAGTGGAGGTGTGCCGCCAAAGCCTTGGTGGAAAATTGGGCGATATTATTTTTCACACATAATTGTTATGACTTAAATAACATGATTCACTAGAGAAATAAATAAATTTTTACCAATAACATGGATTTATTTACTGCTGACTTTGATCCGTCTTAATGAAACACCCTAGTTCGCGTGAATGTTGCAAACCGCATAAACCTTTCTATCAATTGATGGAAATCATATTGAAGATGTTATTTGTTAATAATTCCAATTAAATAAAATGTTGTTGAAGATTTCATTTCTTGAAAATATGCATTTTTTTCAAGTTCTCTTTAGGAACACTATGTATTTTCAGCAACTCGTGTGACTGTTTATTAGTTAATTTCATGAACCTTTAACTTATTCTCTTCTAGTCCACACGCACAATGCTACACTCCCTTCACACAGATAAGAAGCCATATAAGAATAGAAAAAGTCTCCTCCTAGAAAATAAGGAAAGTGCTGACTCATAAAGAAACAGGCTTAGAAAGAACGAAAATAGTCCTATTAAGCAGTGAATGCTGGACAATAACTTAGATTAGGAAGTGACATGAAACGAAAGATATGTGTTTCTACAGACGAATGCTGAGAAAACCGAGTACACATAACCTGTGTAACGAAGAAGTTAGAAAACAATGGGAACTACAAGTGCTAACAAGCAGAAAGATGATCGGTGCTTTTCAGCTGATCACTCCTCTGGTCTAGCTCTAACAGCTCAATCGGTTAAATGGCTTGTAACGTTCGTATCGTTTCATCATCACCATTCAGAACCTACGTTTCCTTCAGTCACGCTAAACTATTACCATCCCAATGAGGATCCATAATTTGCGCTTCTATTGGGATTCAAGTTCTCTATAGGCTTCAAATGGAACTCGTCTCTACAATCCATTTCAAAAAGTGCTGGAAAAACGGTCTGTTCATTTTTATCGCTCCAAGAAGTCTCTGGTGTTTTCTGTTATGTTTTATGTTTGCAAGAGTAAAATTACTCTAAAAATAGAGTATTACTGCCATATCGATGCTGGAGTTACACAATCTTCACTTTACAGCCTTCATAGATAAATCGTTTACGCAGTCTTGTGAGAGAACACATTCCTTCACCCCCCGTAACCTCTTTCCCACAGATGCAACACCGTAAGACTGTCACAACTCTGTCGCTATTTCCATCGCCAATGTTCAGATGAACTCCATTCTTTGCATCCAGGACAGGCAGTAGCACTTCTTTGGAGTCTAATCACCCTAATTATTCCCAAGTTCCAGAATAAGAAAGTAATTAAGTCCAGACACCTTTTCCCCCCAAACTACAAATTTGTGGAACAGAGACCCAGGTTTCTCTGGGAATGACTGCTAAGAATATCCCTTCCCCAAATTTATGCACAAATCATGCAGATGTATGCTGGGGTTTCTTTCTAATCAAATAAAATGAACAATTCTCGGCCACATTCCCCATATTTTTCTTCTTTCTCGTTTTGAAGTCAGAACGCCATAACAACTTGACTGCATTCATTTTGCATGTGAACGCAATTCTTACATGTGAACGATTGGCCTTATTACTGTTGCTTTGTCTAGTTTTGACTTGCATATATAGTGTTTGCTTCTTATTATTTTTCCTTGTCTTTTTCTTCCTTTCCTTATTGTTTATTGAGAACTTTGCCAATTCCGCTTGTTTAGAATTTTATCAATTACACTTAACCATGGCCAATAGCTTCAAGGATTATGCGACCAGAAATAGACGCTGTTTTAACGGCGCTGAATCCAAATGATGAATTATGTAATTTTTTAGGATACATGAGAATCCAAAAATTACACGAAAATAACTTGGCGCCATATGATCGTCCTTATGACGAAGATTGTTAAAATTATGCAAACGCATTCGCCGAGTTAATTCGATTTCTTGATCACCGAAGTTTATCTCTTATTATGTGAGAAGCCCCTGATAATGGTAGAAAAAGCTTTGCACATTTGAAAGAACACAATTTATCAAAGGGAAGACCTAAAATAATTTCCCTTTACAGTGTAAAGCAAATGGCGAAAGCATTACAGATTATATTATTAAAGCTGAAAATATCGCAACTTTATTAAAACATTAAAAGTGGTAAGCAATAGCTTGCTAATATGCATAGCCTTAAAAGGCCTGTTGGCAATTCGAAGCAATCCACGACAAAAAAAAAATGTGTTTAAATATAAATATAGTTTTATTTTTGTGTTTTTTACAATTAAATTTTTCTTAGAGTGTGTGAGTATTAAAGTTCTTATATTTAAGATACAGTCCTTTGTTTGTAGTTGTTTTCCAAGATGAAACAAAAAAAGAAATAAATGTGATTTCTTCGTGTGTTGTGTGAGTGTTATGGTGAAACACACCTATTCTATAGTTAATAGACTCTCCCACCTAATATAAGTAGTAGTAGTAAGAGAAGCGAGGGTCAGTCGATGTCAGACAACCGGCTGAACGGTTGAACTCTCTGCCTTCGGGCGAGGAGGAACCCGAACGAGGCTACGCCGAAGGGTGGAGTCTCGTTCGGGGAGGTAAACCGACCTTGAACCCGTATAAACGGGTTCAAAGGGTATATTTTTGGCCGAGCCCACCGGCTCGGAGATCCCACGTTAAACCAGCCTTGTGCCATATGATACCTTCGTGGGGGGTGACTAAATACTAGTCGATGTCGGACGACAGTAGTCGACAGTTAGTCAAATACGAAAGTAGTCAGCGACCACAAGATTACTCTGCGTAATACCTATTATATCAAGTTCCTAACGTTTTGTACGTCGAACTATTTAGGACCGATTTAATAAAAATACAAGCCTCCACTGCGAAATAACTCCACAACAGTACGAAAGGAGGAGCAAAAGAGAAAAGGGGGAAGAAAGTGTAAGTGTCCGGTATCTTGGTGAGGAAGACTGGTGAATGTGTAAGGGAAATTCTTTTAAACCGACCATCGTGCCGTATTGCCGTCTGTCGACGTTGTCTCTCTATACTGGTTTGACGAGAAACAGTAGTAAATACTGTATGTTGGTCTGCAGTCGGAAATTCGTCTCCTGCTTTGCTGGTAAAACTCTCTGCCTCCGGACGGAGAGGATCCCCAGATGAGGCTATGTCGAAGGGCAGATCTCATCTCGGGAAACAGCTACCCGACCCCGTTTTATACGGGGTCCACGGGGAATTTTTGGCCGAACCCACGGGCTCGGATACCCCACATTAAATTCGGCCTTGTGCCACCTGACCGCGTGGGGTGGTTGGTAGATATCCTGCAGTTGAAGATTCATTGTGGAATTCACTTGACTCTCTTCCAGCAGTTGACTACTTCATCTACGCGCCGAATATTATATGTGCTGTTTTTGTCCTAAGTATTATCGTTCATTATCAACCTTCGTGTGATTATTCTATTCAGGAACCTTCCCTAGGTTAAAACACTTTGCTTAAATAACCTTCAAAAGAACCATGAAGCATTTTTTTTATTGTTGGCAGGAATGCAATCTTTATTTTCAAAGCATTAATTTATTAACCGTAAGGTTACGAGAACCTTCCAACTCAGAGACCATTTTTTTGTCATTTGGTGTTGGACTGTCTTGGTGTTTATTTCCGTCTTCACTCAACAGGCCTTCCATCTAAGTTTAACCCGTTCAAAACTGTTATTAGTCTTCATTGGGGCTTATCTGATTACTTCAGTCGTAACCTGTCCATACCATCATCTTGCAGCCACATCACGTTGAAACGCCGATCTCTGTACGATCACAAAAGTTAAGCAACGTCGATCCTGGTCAGTACCGAGATGGGTAACCGCTTGGAAGTAGCGAGTCCTCTAATCTTGGATGTGCGGTCAATGTAATGGATAAAGGTTCGGAATTGCAAATTGGAGAGCCTAGTTCCAATTCCAGTTGGGTTCGTTAAATTCACTTTAATCGAAAATATGTTTAGGGAAAGTATGAATCCGCCTTTCTCTCCATGGTATAGGTTAATAAGTGTTGTAAAGTAGTTTTCACAGTGGAGGCTTGTAATTCAATAAGTCGTCCTAAATTAGGTTCGACGTACAAAACGTTAGGAACTTGAAATAAGAGTTAATGACGCAGCAATCTAGTTGTGATGGTTGATACTTCAATGTCCGACATCGACTGACTCACTCAACACCACTGAGCTCAACTGGCGACCTCTACTACTACTACTACTGATTATGTGTGGGAGAGTCTATTAATAATAGAATAGGTACGTTCAGGTATTACAATAAGTAAGACTTGTATTACTAAACCATTATTATCTCAAAAAAAAAAATTACAAAATAAAAATATATTCTGGCTTTAAATAACCTGAAAAAGTTTGATGAGGCGTAAAAAATGAGTGACTCAGTCAATCAAACCAGGGATCAATCATTATTTTTTTTCACCTTGTTCTCACAATCTTCACTTCCTACCACTTGTTCTTTCATTCATATCGCACCTCATTCATCCTTACTATTTTGATTCTAACGCTCTACCTAAAGTGGCTCTTCAGCCGCATTGTATTGGTGAAATTTAATAAAAATACGATATAATGAGAGCTGCAGGTGAAGAAAGACACAGCATGTAATCTATTTAACCAGTTTGTCTGAATGCATAGCTGAACAATGACAAATAGTGCTAGTGGACGGTCAAAATTCCTTAGACTCGCAATGAGGAAAGAAGACCTGGAGAGTTTAATACTTACAGGACATATTGAAGACAATAGAAGCAGAGGGAAACAGCGAGTGACCTATAAAAACGAGCTTGCATGAATGCATGGCAGGGCAGTGACAAAGAGTGATAGCAAACGGTTAAAATTTGTTGAGAGCAATATAGATTAGGAAGCCGTGGAGAGCCATGATTACCCATATTCTGAAGGAACATGGAAGCAAATTTATACTTCAAAGTCTGTTTATATATTTTGCAAATAAATGTTATGAGTTTTATGCATCGGTCGCCCAGCCTGATCTCTACTATTTTCTAATGAAACATTCTGCTGTTACCATAGGAGACATTATTCGACGTTAATAAGCGAACATTCCTCGTGTTATGACAAGAAAATATTTCATGAATAAATAGGAGAGAGAGAGAGAGGCCATTAATAAATTGCTTTTTATTTATTTTTTCCGTATTCGCTTTCTTAGAATGTTTTTTACTTTAGGGTTCTGAACTCAAGGAATGATAACGCATTTTGTCGAAGCTCCAAAAAAATTAACGTATTTTAAGTTTAACTGAAAAATATAAATATTGATTTTTTTAAAGTAATATAATAATTTAATATAATCTGCAATTATTATTTATTTTATTTAATTTATTACATATATTATAATTATTATTGTTATGAATAATCATGAGTGGTCCCCCTTGTTTTGTCACTCTCCTTTATTTCTGTATACTGGGACTATAAAAGGACACTATACGCGAACCTTGTATTCTCAATTCAATAAAGCTTTCTTAAAGCCTACACCTGCGTACTTTTGTCAGTAAAATTATATTTATTTGAAGTTATATATGCATTATTTATTATTATTTCTTTTAACTTTTCTCACAGTTGCTTGCTTTTTCCGTAATAGTATTTATTTGCTTTTGTATATGATATAATGGAATATGCATACACCTGAGTTCCCCCTCACTGGAATATGATTGGCTGGTGTCCATCATAAATACAGACGGACGTCTAGGTACGACAGAGTTTAAGTGTATGACGACTCCCATTGGCTATCCTATTGGTCTACACCTATTATCTGCGACTACCACGAGTACCAGTCGATTACTGCTACCGTGTACTACTTGGTTACAGTAGCCAAAACCACGTAGCGACTTCGATCAAATATATCCCTTTCCGGGACATATCAGTATACTAATCTGTAGATCGTTTGTCTTATTGTTATTTTCTGTTTTTGCTTATCTAAACTTATATTTATCAACATTTAATTTTCGACGTTCATTTTTTATCAATTGATAGTTTATGTGTTTATGATTTCATTGGATGATAAATAATAATTTCATAATCTCCGAGTATTTTACGTTTAAATCCAGATATATATTTTCGATTTTTCTTCCTGATATCTTTTTCAAAAATTAACATTTTTTTCGATATTCGTGTTTGTTTATTTATCTACTTTTTTTTCGTAATTTTGTCTTGCTTTTTTCGTTTTTCTCTACCTAAGGTTTTATATATTTAAGAAACCGCTATTTTTTTTTAGCTTCTAAATCACGTAATAGATAGAACTATTAATATACGTACATTATGTTGCAATGGTGTCATAGCTGGGGCCAGATAGTGGGGACTATCTCCCACTCTCTGTAAAATGCTTCTGTGGCATCCGTCTCAAATAGACTCTGACAAATAAACCCGTAGAATATGCGAAAGCGGAGAACTGGCGCCTCATGACCAGCTGATTCGGGTAGATGGAGCTCGACAGTCTAGGGGAGTTCATCTAGAGGAAGGAAAACAGTGATTTTAAATTTCCGCTGTCTGTTGGTCATATGCAAAACACGTAAAAGGCTATGGAAGTAAATTCAGACAGAAATCAAAGAGTGGATCCCCGAAGGCCGTTAGCCGTCAAAGGTGATAACTTTGCAGCAACTCCTGCAGGCAAATGTAATGCCCTGTACTCGTTTGGATTTTGTCGCTACGGCCGGGAGTGGGGACATGTAGTCTGGGCAATGCACGGAATCTATATACCATTGCCAGTCTAAGAGAAGGAAAACTCTGAATTCAAACCATCTGTTTCCTTTTAAGTCTTGCTGCTTTAAACTTTGAGAGGAGGGACGGGTAACCTCAACTTCGTTCTGCAAAAGAAACCCGTCAGCCATTTTACTATTCTGACTTGAATGTCACCATGGACCACAATTGTGAGATGGAGGGGAGTATTGACCATACGGCATAAATTGTTTCTACCTGAATAAATGAATGAATAAATGGAGTTAGATTTAATTGCGTAGATAAAAATCTGAGGTAAGTCGTGCAGAAAATATGACTAATGAATGTTTACGGACAGCAAACAAGTGCAGTTAACAGGATCTGACTTATCTCTGGTGAAAATGAATAACCGACAGCGATAACATTATCATACTTATTATAAAACCCAGGTTGTGTGTGTGTGTGTGTGTTCGTTTATATATTGGATCGGATTTCCTACATTTTTAACCGATTTCAACAAAACTTCACAGGACTACGTAAAATTACCTTGCGGTAGTTCTGACAGCGCCAAAAATTGGAAAAACACAATTGTTTTTGCACGAAATCAATTTGAAAACACGATTAAGAGGCACTAATGAAAGGGGGACAACTCATATCGAGTTATAATTATTATAAAACCCAGGTTGGTTGTTTGTGTGTGTGTGTGTGCGTGCGTGCGTGCGTGCGTGCGTGTGTGTGTGTGTGTGTTCGTTTATATATGGGATCAGATTTCCTATATTTTTCAACCGATTTCAACTTTTTTCTTTATTTTTATATTCAGAATGCTTTAAAAATTCTATTTACAAGAAAATTGTTTGTAATAAAATTCTATTCAATCGGTAGACTCATAACGATTGAAAACTATGTTTTTGTTTGAGTTTGGGTTTGACCAATTCGTAAAAAAAAACAAAAACAAAAAACAAAATAAAACTAATTAAGACATGCGTGTCCGTCAACCTTAAACAATAATCTTTGTCAATTTTATTTTTCAGTCTTTATGATGGTCGATACTTATCTCTTACTGGTACATCTCCGGGCAACGCCGGGCTCTACTGCTAGTAGATAATATATTTTTGTAGCGGAAAATCTACTCTACAACAAACCTTACACTTTTTTCATGTAGCAGAAAGGAAGTTTTCATTTTTGCGCAAAACAGACGCTCCAGAAACATAGAAATGCGAACTGCCTCTTTTTCTTTTTTTGAGGTTGCAGACGACCTTATTAGAAAAAAATGTGGGATCAAATCATTGCAATATTTTTTATACAATAATGTTCAGCTTGTACAAGGCACAAGAACCACTCGAGGTAGAGGGTTACAAAGTAAGAGGCATAGATTTTGATGATATGTCGGCATTACTTTGAATATTGCTGTCACATCTGGTTTGGTGCTCCTGACATATATTTAGACATTCTTGATAAAATCCAAAGAAGAATCTGAAATGTTATTGGTCCTGACATGGCATCTCAGTTTCAGTCATTTTCCTACAACCGTAACATAGCTTCTCTGTGCCTTTTATATAAATACTTTCATGGTAATTGTTCTGATTAAATTTTCTATATGTCAAGATATTGTTCTCCCTGTGTTGAACATAGGCTAACCCCGCCCGGATTAAGTTAGTTTAGGGTTGTTTTTGTGTCTTCAGTTTCTTCATTTCAGTTAATTTAGCTATGGTATGTATGCTCAATGGCCCCTTTTACTTCTGTCCCCATTTTTTCTTTGTTTAATTTCCCATCCCCTCCCTCGTTAGGTGGTCAGTGATGTCAGTTCTCTGGTGGATGCGGGCCGCCTTTCGTTTCGGGTGTGTTTTTTGTATTTGTTGTTGTGTCTGAATGAGTGCGTGTCTGTGTGAGTACTTGGGATGAATGAATGTTTTTATATTATTATAGTCCTGCATTGATTTCGTCCAGTTAACTGATGTTTCTGCCACATCTAATGCTTGTGGGTGGGGTTTTATTACTGACGTTATTTTGTTTAGTTTCTTGTAAATAGATTTGTATTCATATTGTAAATACTCATTGGGGCTAGTTTTTAAATTTTTGCATATTCCCTTCCCCTACAGACAATAAATTGTACATATGGAGTTTAGTAAGGAATTTCATAGGGACAATGCGGTATTATGGTGGATGTAGTAAGAAAGCTAAGTAAGAATGCGCTGTTTTGGTGTAAGGAATATTGTATGTTTGGGTCAGTGTTTGTGGCTAGCTATGTTAAACGTTAAGCAAAGAAAATCGTCTTTTTCCCCCATTCCTCATTTTGGCCTTGTGCGATATTTTCTGTACGTAACAGAAATAAATATCACTTTCCTCTATGTTACCTTGTCGTGGTGTGCTCCCTCTAATGAGGCTATTGTAGATTCTTTTTAGTAGGAAAAATAAGCCTCGAGGGAACGAGGATAAGTAGTGTATTGAACAGTAAATACAACAGAAGTGTGTTACACGACTTGGGAGTGTGTGTCGGTTGACCAGTATTCAGTCTATATCACCGTTCCCCGAGGCTTACTTTTTCCTACTAACTTTATAGAAAGTGGAAGAGTCCACAATAACCTCATTAGAGGGAGGACAACAGCATACCTAAACATTATGAATTTAAGCGCAGTACTAGATTGGCGGCATGGTCTCATCATTTTTACAGTTAAAATGGCAAGATATAACCGTAAGTTCCATGCTAACAGTTTCTTCTAACACACTTCTCGCTTGTGGAAATCTCTTTCAGTATATTGATTTTTCTAGTCAACTTTGATTTTCAAAAATTTAAGTGCAATGTCAATCGTTATCTTCTATTTTCTTGTTCTTTCTCCTTAACAGTAGTTTTTCTCTAACACTCAATAACACTTTGCATCTTAGTGGCATTATTGACATGTCCTTACAGCTATTACTACTACTTGTTGAGGACTCAAAAACACATGAACCAGTGGATAAAAAACGTTGGTTGGATCCACTGACTTGACCCAAAGAGTTCTGGCTACGACAGTGGTGAACAAAAAAAACGTGTTGAATTAAAGGGAGATAATTGAGACATCCGGAAGAGGCATGGCACGTGGAACTAGAACAGTCTACCCCGGTGGACGAAATAAAGGACTCAGTTCGAAATTCCAATCACCTGAAAAAGGCAGGGGATTACAGCGACCGAAACGTCGTAAATATGACAGTAAAGACGAGGACAACAGTCAGAACAATGTAAATAATATTTTATTCCCTTTCGTTTTTATATAATAACTATCAGCATTTTAAAAAATAACTGCTGAACTTATCGTATTATCGCCAGCCGTATTTACCTTTGATTGTATTACATCTACTACTACTACTGCTGAATACATACAGATATACGCTTTCAAGACAATCATCTGCGTATTAAAAAAAAATCACATACACGCAAGGGATTTTTTAATATCCGCATATACAAATTAAAAAGCTATTTGACATTTGGATAGTCAAATACATGACTATATCTCATGGGTTATTTTGGCGAGTTGTAATTATACTACTGTATTTGGTTAATTTGCAGTGTAACACCCGCAATCAGTTCGCATTAAAAATTTCCAAAATACTTACATTTATATGTAATTGTACATGCTTCATTCGAATATCGCTTGATAAATTTGATAAAATCTACTGTTTTGGAGTTATCGACAGTGAAATTTGGGTTTCAATCGCGTTTTTGGTGGCAGCCATTACTCGCGTTGTTTGCATACATTCGCTGCGGAAAGCTAAACGTAGATGACTATGGAAAGCTAAGCTCAGAACTGATCTTTCTTGTCTAAATCTGTCTCAATTACTGCGCACGAGAACTATTTATGTAGACAAGCTAAGTTTGCACAATGATGCCTACACTGATAGCTATTCTGCAGCGAATGTAAGCAAAAAACGCCAGTAATGGTTCCCCGCGACGCGAATGAATCCGAACTTTCACTGTCGATAACTCCAAAACGATAGATTTTATCATATTTACGAAGCCAGATTCGAATGGAGCATGTACAGTTATATATAAATGTAAGTATTCTGGGAATTTTTAATACGAACTGAGCGCAAACTAACACTGCATTTTGAATAAATAAAAAATAAATTTGTTTTATTTCTATAAGTGTTTCTTTTTACTTTTTGTGTTTCATAAATAATTTATCTTCTACAATTTTATTCAATGGCGTTGTTATGCAGACCCTCTTATTGGTTGTCGTTTCAGTGGAATCATTATTTTACAAACATTCCTCGTAGATAGATAACAGATAGAAAGTAATATTAGCATGAAAACAGTAAAATAATTCACCTAATAACTATAAATAAATATTGCCTATACAAGTGTGGGGGAAATAAAAAAAAACATCAAGCTCATACCATTTGAAAATAGTCTACAGAATGAGCTTGCTAACGACTTCATCACAGTAGGACATCGTATAAATAAACGACTTATCTGAACTAATGCTAGCGCGAAGCCACAATAGTGCAGCAACAAGAGAAACGATTGAAATCATTATTCTTGAGAATTTGTCTGCAGGACAAAATTACTGACCATTACAATTCTGCAGACACCGTATATGTTCATATAATGAGTTTAAAAATAAAGAATAAATAAATAAAGTTGTCATAGTAACCATGACACCCATTATCTTTCCGTGTCATGTTTTCCAGAAATTTCTAAGGTAGTGACGTCATTTAGTTGGGTTCGGAAGTAACTAGCGGCAGCCTAAGGTTACAAAAAAAGAGAGAACGCATCTCCGCTTTCTGTAGTCTTTAGTCTTTACCCGGCTGTGTTCTCTGGCTTGGAAGACAGACGAGTTACAATTTTAGTTTGTGACAAGGAATTAGCTAATTAGCTAAAAGAACCCCCACCCCCCAAAAAAAGAAGAAAGACAAAAAAAAAAAAAAAAACTAAAAAACTACTAATACTAAAACTAATAGACACAGTTTTGGGATCAACATCTACAGCGAGTAAGGAATTTTCTTTTATTTCTTTATATCACCAAAAATGTTGACCAAGCTATAAAAAAATAAACAAAAACATTGTTCAAATTTTCGAAAAGACGAAAGAAAGAAACAGAAACAAAAAGAAAATAAGTATGTTAGGAAAAGATTCCACGAGTCAAGTTTTAAGAAATTCCGTTTTCAGTCTTTCTGCTGAGTTGAATAGATACCTGGTTTATATGGCTTCGCGTAGGCTTCAGAAGCATATGTTTATTTATTGACGGAGCTTATTTTATTGGCTATTCTTTAATTTTATTATTTTGAAAATTTAAAATATGTTTGAAACTGGAAGGCTGCGCGGCGCCTTTGCGTGGTTGGTTTATTTTTGTCATTTAATCTTCTGATTTGAAACAGTTTACTTCCACTTAGGTTACAAGACAAATTCTAAAAACGAGTAAAATCTGAGGTACAAATAACGGAAAAATTGGTCTCTTCTCACCGCTAGATTAACGCACCAATATGTATAATCGATGTAACGGAAGACATGTAGGCGGCCAAGAAAGGCGCCGGCCTCATAAAAAAGAATAATTTGTTGCTTTATCTGCGCGAGCTAAGTACTAGCCAAAAGAAAATTGTTCTAAGCTTTATGGTTAACAGGTAAAAATAACAAATCCAGAAAAGGTCAACTGATTTAATTACTATCAAATCTGGAAACTTTTATGCTAATGTTTACTCTATACAAGGCCTAAGAGCCACTCAAGGTAGACGGTTACTGTGTGGTGTTGTATGAGCGTACGAAAGAACAAGAAGTGAAGTTTAAGGGGCTATGCAGGAAAGATAACGATTAACCCTAGACCTAGAAGAGGTCAAGATTGTAGTGATTGGGAAAATGTCTCGTCGAGAGTCTGTTCCAAAAAGTAGCAACTCTTAGGAAGAAATTGTCCGCGTGGAACTTCTCGTTAATGGAATACGAAGGGACTGGGGATTATTATTATTATTATTGTTTTATTTCCTTTGGTTTCTGGTGTATTTCTTTCCGACTTCTGTGCAATTATCAGTAACATCACTCGCACATCCAAGCCTGGTATTCTCAAGCGGTCACCCATCTATGTACTGACCAGGCTCGACGTTGTCTAACTTCGGTGATCGTAGGGGAAGCTGTGTTTCAACGTGATGTGGTCGTAACCCACCGCATGATGTTGTATGGACGTAAAAAAAAGGTAAGAAGTGAAGTCCATGGGGCTCTGCCGGAAAGATGACGATTAACCCTAGACCTGAAAAGGTCAAGATTGTAGTGAATATGAAAACATCCTGGCGGTAGTCTGTTCTACAAAGCAGATATTCTAAAACAGAAATTGTCCGACTGAAACTTTTTTGCTCTATCTCCCCGAGCTAAGTACTAGCCAAAAAGAAAACTGTTCTAAACTTTGTGGTTAACAGGTAAAAACAACTGATCCACAAAAGGTTAACGGATTTAATTACTATCAAATCTGGAAACTTTTATGCTAATGTTTACTCTATACAAGGCCTAAGAGCCACTCAAGGTAGACGGTTACTGTGTGGTGTTGTATGAGCGTACGAAAGAACAAGAAGTGAAGTTTAAGGGGCTATGCAGGAAAGATAACGATTAACCCTAGACTTGAAGAGGTCAAGATTGTAGTACCACAAAGCAGCAGTTCGAATCTGTTCGAATGGAACTTACTTTTTACTACTGAAATATGGAAGGAATCAGGATGATTCGCCCTTGTGTACATGACATAGGGGGGTTCATATTCGTAAATGTCAGGGATGGTAGGATTATGGAAGGTACATTTTTTGTGTTTGATTTGTTTATTACGGCTTATCAACTAGCTGCAGGTAACTTAAAGACAGGACATATTTTTACATTGTAAGAATTTGAGTGGGAGGAGATAATAATGATTTACCGATAGTTCAACTAATTAACCTATAGGTGGGGGGAGAAGAGGTGAATTCCTAACTTTCCCAAGAGTATTTGCGCGTAAGAAAATATAACGAACCCGACTGTAATTAGAACTCGGTTTCAAATTCTGAGCCGCCATCCACTACATCACCCGCACATCCAAGCTTACAGTACCTGAAATTCCCAAGTGGTTACTCATCGAGGTACTGGCCAGGCTCGACTTTGCTTAATTTCGGTGATCGTACGAGAATCGGTGTTTCAAAGAGATATGGTCGTAAGTGTTCTGGGTGATAATTCATAATCTGACATGATTAGTGGTTGAACATGAACAGTATCCTGAAATCAACGGTAGCGATAAATTGCGACTTAGTGAGAAATCAACCATCGATAGCTTCAAGAAAGGACTATCGTCGTGATGTAATTGGTAGTAAGCTTGACTTCGACGTGACTGGGTGTGTCATACGTTCGGCCTTGTGACACGTCTAAGTTACGCTTAGAAAATCATTTGGGCACTTCGGCGTGAATTTTGTTAGATATGACCAGCTAAATATCAGAATTTAAATTGCAGAGAAGAAAAGTATATACGGTGATATATATATATATATATATATATATATATATATATATATATATATATATATACTACGAGTAACACTCGGTTGAAAGAAATAACCTCGGATAGCACAACTTGTGAGTCTATCAAAGCAAATTGTTTCACGAGGAAAAAATTGGAAAAGAACAAGGTACATCCGAACAGGACGAAATAAATCCTCCAGTTCCTTAAGTTTTTAGTCCAAAGAAAAAACCTAAGCGAGTAATAAAGCTAAGACATGGAGTGCTCAAAGTGCTAAGTAGAGATATATATATATATATATATATATATATATATATATATATATATATATATATATATATAATTAATTAATAATTAGTAGGGATAATTTCAAAGAGGACTTTAATCCAAAGAGAGGTCAATGTTAGTAACAGAGCAATATAATAATGGAAACAGACGATCCTTAAAAATCTATTCGATTATAATTTATTTCATGAATATACCAATATTCATCTCTTCCGACCGAAGTTTTTTTTAATAAATGGAGCCAATTTATCCAGACGAAAAGAAAAAGGAGAGGAAAAAGAAAAAAGGAAAAAAAATATAATGTTAAAACAGGAAGAAACATAAAAATTTCAATATAAGGTTTAAAAAAATGGTAGGAGAATAGAGAAAGGGTATAACTTTTCTTTAAGTACTAAACATATTCGTATATTCATAAAATAAATTATAACCGAATGTATTACTCATTGCCGTGTGACGATAGCTTGGGGTTAGAATTCCAGATTGGTCCCAAGTCGGTCGGTATTCGATCCCGGCTTGAAGCAATCGGATGTTTAGCCTCACTGATGAGCTCTGACACAGCGAATCTGTCTGTCTGTGGATGACTTTATATATATATATAAATATGAAGAAAAATATAAACGGAAAAAACAAACAAAAATCCTTATATACAATTATGCTGTTTTAATGTTAATATGTCAACGTCGGACGTTTCGGTCTAATAAACCATCTTCAGGACATATTCATAAATTATAACATTATCAATACAACATGACAAAGAGGATGTACATAAGAACAAGACTTATCCAAACAAATAACTGAAAGTTTTATATTGTTCCAAATATATAAATCCATTTCCAACAAAAGTCTCTGTTTAAAATGTAAACTAAGTGAACAAAATTACAGAGTTGTTTATGTTCTTTTCTTTTCACTTTCACCACAGTGAACAAACAACTCGAAAACCATCGACTTGCTCTTGTCTGTTACAACGGACAAACCGTTCATTGTAAGAGATTAGAGCAAGACAGACGTCTACAAGATAACAACACACTAGCAGCTGGATGTCTATGATTTCTGTATTTTCTAGTATAAACTGGAAACTAAGAAAAGTGTACTGAACTGTTATTTGATATCTGGACCATTGATTGATTTGTTTTTTACGGTTCATCAACCTTTTGCAGGTTATTTACAGCCAGAATATATTTTTTGATTGCAGGAATTCTTCTGGAGATGATAATGATTTACTGAGTTGTTAACCATGAGCGACGGAGAGTGAGAATTAAGGACTAAACATAAACTACAAGAAGACAGAATGCATTGTCATCAGTAAGAGGAAGAGCCGAAAATGTGATTTGAACGTCGGGAACACTAGAATCAAGCAGACGTGGAAGTTTAAATATCTGGGAAACGTCTTGACAGAGGACGGTAAGTGCGACACTGAGATCTGTAGACGTATTGGGATGGCCAAGAACACCTTCCAAAAGCTGGGCAGAGGATATCTTTGGAAACAAAGAAAAGATTACTGAACTGCTACGTGACCTCTGTCCTTTACGGCAGAGATTGTTGGACGATTTCCTCAAAGATGAAGAAGAGATGTGGTTCTATAGAATGATGCTAAGGATATCATGGACCGAGCGTGTGAGCAACGATTAGAGCTTAGAGAGGTTGTAAACAAGGAGGAGGATTATACTTAATATCAAGAAGAGGCAGCTGAAGTTTCTGGGACACATAATGAGGAAGGAGGGCCTGGAGAATCTGATACTCATGGGTCGAATAGAGGGAAAGAGAGACAAGGGAAAACGACGTGTAACAACTCTGGCGGACTTAAGCAAGTGGATGATAGAACGTGGTGTGGGGGAGGAAGCAGAAGGAAGGGACTTGTTGAAAACTGCAAGGGATAGAGGGAGGTGGAGAGCCATGATCGCCTACGTCCTGAAAGGACATGGCACATAAAAAGAAAGAAAGAATGATTTACTGATACAAGTCCTAATAATCAATCCATAGCTGCGGGAGAAGACGTAGATTAGCAACTTTCCCAAGCGTTTTTGCGCGGAAATGAATATAACAAACCCGACTGGAATTAGAACTCTGCTGTCCGGACTCAAAAAATCTTCACAATAAATTCTCTAATAACGCTTACCTGAAAGAAAGAACTTGATGAGCGTGGAAACGCTTTCAGATATACCACAATTTAAACTTCATCTATCAACATAGTTTGCAACACCTGATCAAAAAGCCTTTTGATGTCTAATGCAATCACTTTGGCAACAAGGCGACCATTGATAAAATAGGTTAATGAAACCTTCGCTAGCATTAGAGATAATTCAATATAACTGTTTACAATTTGAATTTTAAATCAGATCACCGATTTATTTATCGCTTTTCTTCTAGACTTTTGTTACTTTTATTTCTGCCCTAAATATCCCTTAAACACGCCCATTTATGAATGTTTTTTCTATATTCGCATTATTATTCCCTTTAGAAATTTAATCGATTTTGTTTCTGAAAAAGGTTTTAGTGAAAAGCGATTCCTGATAATTCAGACACATTTGTAATGTCAACGAACACTCCTTTGTCACTTTCGTAATGCTCGTTGTAGTAGAGCCTTTGTAATCGCAGATATAACTATAGCAACGCCGTTGAACAATGCTGGTGTCAGACGCCTTCGAATAATCCCGCACTAATAGTACTCTGTATAGAGAATAGCGGTTCGTATAGTAATAGAGAATAGAGTAGAAATGGTGATGCGAATAGTAATAGAGAGTAGAGTAGAGATAACCATCGTTATTCGTCAGCGTTTATATATGCGTTTCCTCTATGGTCACGTGGTCTACTTATTTCAATAATAGGATTGCCTGTGTTTGCTTACTGGTGATCTATGTTCAAACTCAAGAGTCAGCAGCGACACTTTATTCATATATAAGAACTTTGAATGTATAAAAATACATTTTATAGTAAAAATACCAGCAATACAATTTTATATAAAAATAGCTAACAATACCTATTTATAGTAAAATTACCAACAATACATCTTATCTGTAATTGAAGTCATAAAATTGTGTTCAAATTATTTAGATTTCAGCATTAAATGACCCATAAAAGTTATTCCGATAAACAAAATCAACCAACTAACTTTCTCCTTAGTAATACTAGATTAAACTATGGAATATAGAGCCATAGCTTCACCACGATAGGTATCGCTGTTTTAGATTTCATAGCAAGTATTTTTTTTGCGGAGGGGGATTTGGGTTGCTTTGCTAATCTAGAAGAAGGATAATTGTGACTCTCTATAACTATAACTATAGCTTTTTACCATCATTATCTTTATTTTGTCATCTATTCACACGAATACGTTAGTTAGGTTATTTGCCTTTTCCCTTGGCATCATTTGTATTCAGTACTGATTGTGAGTATTAAATTCTCGATGCCCTCATCCTTCATTATGTGCCTCAGCAATATCAAATATCTCTTTCTGAGTACCAGTTTCCATGTTAGGAGTTTCTAATGGCGTCCTAAGCTTTAACAAGAACAAGTGGAGAAAACAAGACAAATTGATAGTTTGATTTGTTTGTTACGGCTTATCAACCCTTTTGTATGTTTTTGAAAGCCAGTAAGTATTTTTAGATTGTAAGCAGTTTTGAAAAAAGAATAATAATTTAGTGATAGAAGTCTTATTATTTAACCCATAGCTGGGGGAAGAAGAGATATATTCACATATTATCGTTGGGAAAGACATGGAGCAACCTCTTCTTCAACAGCTAAATTATTACTATCTCAATAAAATGCTTTCATTCTAAAAATACCTACCAATTAACCGATAACTGGAGGGAGAAGATGTGGATTCATATCTTTTCCAAGGATATTTGCGCGTAAGTGAATATAATGCGCCCAACTAGGATTGAAACTGCTCTCTGATTAACAATTCCGAGTACTTATCCATTACACCACCTGCCCATCCAAGCTTACAGCACGTGGTATATCCATTTAGGACTCGATGTTGCTTAACTTCAATGATCATACGGGAACCAATGTTTGAACGTGATATGGTAAACCTGACAAGACAACGTGGTTGGGATAAGTGAAATAATGTTTATTTCCCCTGATCTACAAAGTTCGATCTTTTACTCGTTCTGGTGTATCGTATATAAGTTTGAGTGGGAGAGTGAGATTTCATTCACGGTGTGACACAAGGTAGTAGTCGGGATAGATATGTGGAGAAAATCAACATATATATATATATATAGTCGAGTGATATTAACTCGTGGGATAAACATCCACAGATTAGTTGAGAGTTAGTCTCCGTTTTCGTCGCTAGCCGAAGCCATCGCTATTGATGGGAAGACTTTGGTGTCGCTGCTGGTGGTCTGGTTAAGTTTGCCTACTGTGGGGTCCATCACTAATGCCAACCTGGTCTGATGTGCCTTTTTAAGTGAAATCAGCGTTTCCTTTATAGAGACTCAATGGTTACGAAACGACTGCTGCGAAAACCGTGTTGGCCTTTTCTGGTCAGAGATGTTTTATGATTCTGGTACAGTGTAACCCGGATGTAAGAGGGTTGTCGGGACCGGAGAAGAAATCTCTTATATCCGGGTTTCTCTTATATCCGGGTTTCTCTTATATCCGGGTTTCTCTTATATCCGGGTTTGGTCTATTTTGTTTAGGTAAGTATGGGCTCTATTTTGGGACCAGATAAAATCTCTCTTATATCCGGGTTTCTCTTATATCCGGGTTTCTCTTATATCCGGGTCTCTTATATCCGGATTACACTGTAATTTAGACGTTATTCCAGAAGTCGATACGCGAAGTGGAACGAAATTAAGCGACTTTTTTTTTTCATATAACCACTGGATGCCGAATTGAGCACTTCCGTTGGAGTTAAAGAATTGGAGTTCCGACAGAGATCGACAAGTTTCTGTAGGAAGTAGTTTTTTTTTATAAACAGGGTGGAGTTATTAGCCCCCTTTCTTAACTAAATCTACAAATCTTTCATTGGTCCTTGAATTGAATACTCTTGCCATATATGGCCTGGCGTCCCGCTGTTTATCTCGAGGTTCTCGACAAAATTCAAAGACGGATATGCAATATGATAGGTCCTGACCTGGCATCTCAACTCCAGTTCTTTTCTCACAGACGTGATGTGGCTTCCCTCTGTCTTTTCTATAAATATTTTCATGGTAACTACTCTGACGAGGTATTTTCACTGGTGTCCCAACTGCATGAATTTAAGCTTGCTACTAGGTTGGCATTTCGGTCTCACACTTTTACTGTCGCAATAGTTAAATGTAACCGCCGCTTCTACTCCAACAGCTTCTTCTCTCGCACTTCTCGACAGTGGAACTCACTTACTCTTACCTGTTTCCATGATAACTTCAATCTTCAAATATTCAAATCTAATATCAATCGATATCTTCTGACACATTGATCTTGATCCCCTCTCCTTTTCTTTACCCTTTCCTCAAACATCCCTCTTTACTCTTGATCCCGCTCTTTATGGAACTGTTGCCGTTTGTTGCCATCTGTCTCTCCTTACTGGTTTGTACGTCTAGAAATTTTGCTTAAATACCTTTCAAAGGGATCACGAAGAATACTTTTTTTATTGTTGGCGGGAACGCTATCATTGGTTGAAAAATGTTAAATATTTATTTTAAAGCATTAATTTATGTAGCGAAAGAATGCGCAATCCACCAACTCAGAAAAATTTGTTTGTTATTTGCTGTTTGACTCTCTTTTTTTTAAAGTAAGATTTACGTAGACAAGGCCCAGGGGTTACTCGAAGTATAAGGTTACGTTAAGGGGTAGTTTATACTGATATGAGTGGAAGATAACGGTAAACTCTGGCTTGAACTGGTTAAGATTGCAGTGATCGGGAAAACATTCCCTTGGGAGTTGATTCCGTAGAGCAGTGGTTCACGGGAAGAAGCTGGAACTTCTCGCCGATGGAATACCGATGAAATGTGGGTGGTTTGATACAATGTAAGTGGCATGGCGGGTCCTAGCCGTGAAGGTCAGACATGCTGGAATCAGGAGATGCAGCTCGTCCGAGCACTTTCCATGATAGTAGCGATAGAGCAGTGAGAGACTCGCCACATCCCGCATGTGTGTGTGTGTGTGTATGTGTGCGTGTGTGTGTGTGTGTGTGTGTGTGTATGTGCGAGAGAGAGAGAGAGAGAAGAGAGAGAGAGAGAGAGAGAGAGAGGGGGGGTTGGTGATTGGAAAATAATTATTTTTCAACAAGGACACGGACACGCTTTTGAACTCTATCAAGACTGGAAAGTGAGGACTGGGCAGCTCCCGCCCAAATATGGCAGCAGTATACCATTTTCAGCCTGATCTGGCTCTTGTGTAGGTAGTGGATAGCACTGCCAGCCTTTGATAACCCGGACGAGGCTCCGCCGAAGGGCAGAGTCTCGTTCGGGGAGGTTGACTGCCCCTGGACTCGTTTATACGCATTCGAATAAGGAATATTTTTTCCGAGCGTACGAGCTTGGAGATCCCACATCAATCCCGGCCTTGTGCCACATGTAACCCTCGTGTTTGCTAATTATCACTGCCAGCCTTTGATATCGAAGACCGAAGAATTACGGAACAGCTGCTGGTGGTATTGGCGATAGAGTCAGATTCAGGAGAGTGTCTGACTCGTCAGTGTTAATCTTATAGCATGAGCTGTCGGGTACTTGTTGGACGGTACATGGATCTGAGCATTTTACCTGCATGTTTAGCGATGGATTCGTATGTACTAGTTCCATTGAGATCAGGTGTGAGGTTGAAGCTCAATATTCTCTCAAGTCATTGTGCCTCCTCATGAGGACATCCGTTCATTGTGACTGGCGGTAGTTTGTTTTTGGGAAGTTAGTGCTAGATTGGATGAGAGATCGACTGCCAATCTCTGATCATCAAGAGTTTTGGAGGTGCACCTGTATATCGTCGTATCATCGGCATAGACGTTTACAAATGATCTGAGTATATTCTTAGGTATATCATTTATGTAGATCAAAAAGAAGGTTGGTCCGAGAAGTGATCTCTTGGGAACGCTTGTGTTGGCAGCCAGGGACTCGCAGGACTGGCCGTTAATAACTACATTTAGGGATCTACCTGTTAGGAAGGATTTTATGATTGAAAAACCCAGTGATTTCACAACAAACCATTATGCCACATCTTGGAGTTTACTTATGTTGGAATTTTTGGGTAACCTGGTGTACTAGTGAGCCAGCCAAAATGAGCTGACTCATTTTATAGTTCACCAATAGAAGGGTTAACCAATCAGAAGGCTCAAAATATTCAATGCGACGTGTATAAAGGCGGCCATGTTTTTCCCGAATATTCACTGCCAGTCTTTGATAACCCGGACGAGGCTCCGCCTAAGAGCAAAGTCTCGTTTGACGAGGTTGACTCCCCCTGAACCCGTTTATACGCGTTCGAATAGGGAATATTTTTCCGAGCCTACGAGCTCGGAGATCCCACGTTAATCCCGGCCTTTGTTCACATGTAACCCTCATGGGGGGTGAATAAATATCACAGCCAGTTTTTGATATCGAAAACTGAAGAATGACGGAAGAGCTGCTGGTGGTATTGGCCATATAGTCAGATTTAGTAGTCTGACTCGTGAGTGTTAATCTTTAACGTTGTTTCATTGAACAGATTACATACTGCGCTGTATTCTATACTAGCAGTAGAGCCCGGCGTTGCCCGAGGATGTAACACTATAGATAGATCAAGTATCGACCATCATAAAGACTGAAAAATAAAATTGACAAAGAGTATTGTTTAAGGTTGTAGGACACGCAAGTCTTAATTAGTTTTTTTTTTACAAATTGGTCAAACCCAAACTCAAACAAAAACATTTTCAATTGTTATGAGTCTACCGATTGAATAGAACTTTATTATAAACAATTGTCATGTAAATGAAATTTTTAAAGCATTCTGAATGTAAAAATAAAGAAAAAAGTGTGCAAGACAATAAGAAACACTACTTTTTATTGAAATTGGTTAAAAAATGTAGGAAATCCGACCCCATATATAAACGAACACACACACACACACACACACACACACACACAACCTGGGTTTTATAATAAGTATAATTCGATATGAGTTGTCCTCCTTTCATTCTCGCGACAGCAATGCCTCTTAATCGTGTTTTCAAATTGATTTAGTGCAAAAGAAAATTGTGTTTTTCCAATTTTTGACACTGTCAGAACCACTGCAAGAAAATTTTACGTAATCCTGTGAAGTTTTGTTGAAATCGGTTGAAAAATATAGGAAATCCGATCCAATATATAAACGAACAGACATACAAACACACACATCCTGGGTTTTATAATAAGTATGATTCATAGACTATGGTGAACATGGTCAACAATTTATGGAAGTAGAGTATAGTTTTTTTTCTGGTTTAAAATTATTATTGAATAGTGAATTACATTGCTCTCTGGATTCTCTTCATAGTTCTGGCCTTGTTTCAAATCAGCTAATCTTAGTATGTCATAGCAATCAACTTCAACCCAGACATTGAACTTTTATTTGTAGACCCCGATACAATGTTTTTTACATACGGCTATATTGTGAGAGTGCCTTAATGATTCTGTCATTTTTTTGCGCAAAAGGTTTAGATAAATTCGATAACAGGTTGTCGTCATGGCAACAAGCGACAGGAAATGTCCAATCATTTCTGATTATACGACATTAGAAATGGCTCTTGGCCGACGTGAAAATTACCCCGATCGAATTAGCTTAATATTGACGAGCAGCTTTCTATAACAAGTCTTTGTATTTGCGTGCCTGTATCGAGGGGCTAAAGATCACGGATGTATGAGCAGAAGTGCGTGTGTGTTTGTCTAAGCAAGCGTATGTGTGTGTCTGCGCATATGCGTATTTACGTTTGTGGCGAGGCATGAGCGATTGTCTCAGATGATAACAGTATGTGTAAAAATAAAAAGAAAAGTCAAGAAAAAGAGGAAGGAATATTAATAGGCACATTAGCTCAAACCGTTATTACAACCCGACACTACTTACCGACCTAACACAGACTCGATGGGGACATCGGTAGCGAGGTTATTTCCGCCCCCAGCAATTCTGTATTTAAATATCAAATTTTCCCTTTCGCGGCAAGTTGCCTGTACGCAGTCTTCCGAGAAACATAAAGAGGTTTTCTCTTGTAGCAGAGTAAATAGTATTTCGACGGACTGAATATGTGACTATTCTTCCATTTAGGCTCCTTATGTATACAAGAAACAAGTGTATTATGCCAACGTCTACAGCAAAACACAGTGTTTGATGTATTCTTTTTATGTGTCGTGTCTCTTCAGGACGTAGGCGATCATGTCTCTCCATTTCGTCCTTTCCCTTGTAGTTCTCAAGTTTTTTTTTGCTACTTCACCCAGACCTTGTTCTGTCATCCACTTGCTTAAGCCCGCGAGGTATGTCACGCGTTACTTTCCTTTGTCCCATTTTCCTTCTATTCGCTCTGAGTATCAGATTTTCCAAGCCTTCCTTTCTCATTTCAGCTTCCTCTTCCTGATGTTCAGTAGTGATTTTCCAAGCGTAGCTTAGATGGGGCACCCAGTGAGGATCGAACTCACTACTCATTCGCGAGACTAGCTTGCTAACCATTACACCACCTCGAGGTGCACCTTCCTGATGTTTAATATGCGTTTACTCTTTGTTCGCATCCTGCTCCAAAACCTCATGGTTGCTCGCATGTTCTGTCCATGGTATCCTCAGCATCCTCCTGTAGAGCTATACCTCTGTTGCCTCGAGTTTTCTTCTTCATCTTTGAGGAGACCGTCCAGCATTCGCTGTTGTAAAGAAGGACAGATATCCCGTAGCAGTTCGGCAGTCTTTTCTTTGTTACCAACGAAATTCTCCTGTCTCGTAAAACGCTGTCTAGCTTTTGTAATGCGTCTTTGGCCATCGCAATACAATTTTCGGAACTCAGCGTCACACAACATATTTAACCCATCAAGGCATACCGTATATCATGTTTTATAAAAAGAACCAGCATTAATTATAGGTTTTTAAAATCCGTGATTAACTATAAGTATATAAGAAATCCTTTTAAATTTTTTTTCTTCCTCAATCCTTTCCGGACAGTTCCACATTGTTGCTCCATCAACGCTTATCACACTCATGCTGTGCAGAAAGATCCGGGGAAAGAGAAAACTGACTAAGGGTTATAGAAGTTCTTGTTCGAAACCTCTTCTAAGTTGTTCGGTCCTATAGCATGTAACAACTTGGAGAAGTATTGGAGATTTAAACATAAAACAGGAGTTGATGAAATGGTCATTAACAATTCCTTGATAGAAAAACAATTATAAGTAGCTTTATTTTGGCAATTATATGATTCTTCATAAATTATTTTTTCTCAATTATGGCACAGTTTACTTTTGGTCTGGTGCGTCTGCTACGTATTTAAAGATTCTTGATAAAATCCAAAGAAGAATCAGCAATGTTAGGACTTCATAGAGCCTGTTATAAAGGTATTATGCTAGCTGTAGTAAGAATGGTAAGAATGTGTTCTTTTGGTGTAAGGAATACTGTGGTATGTTTGGGTTAGTGTTTGTGGCTCGCTAAGGTAAATTGAAGATCAGCATTCCTCTGTCCACCCCACCTTTGACCTTGTACCATATTTTTGTATTATCAAAATAAATATTACTTTCCCCCCTTTGGCACTGCATTGGCAGCTAGATCTCATCGTTTTACAGTTGAAATGGCTAGATGCACCGTAAGTTCTATGATAACAGTTTCTTTTTTCACAATTCTCGCTTGTGAAACTCTTTTCTGGTCTTTTGCTTTCGATTCAACATTGATTTTGAAAAAATTAAATGCAATGAAAATCGCTGTCTTCTATCTGCATAATTCTTGTTATATATTAAGAAATGGACAAAGTCCGACAATTTATTTATTAAAGACATTTTTATGTTTAACGTTCTTTTTATAGATACAAGTATTTAAGTAAATGCTCTGTTTATAATAAACAGTATTAAATAACATTTACCGGCCTGAATGTCCGAGAAATTTTCATAGAAAATATTCGTCCTTTGACAGGATTCGAACCATATATTATAGAGCATTTGATACTGTTTATTATAAACAGAGCATTTACTTAAATACATGTATCTATAAAAAGAACGTTAAACATAAAAATGTCTTTAATATATAATTCTTGTTCTTTTATTATTTTTTTATATTGATTATTTCATTTTTAATGGATTATCAACCATTTGCAGTTTATTTAAAGCCAGAAATTTTTTAATTCATAGTTGGGGGAAGAAGAGTTGGATTCTAACTTTCCCAAGGGTATTTGCGCGTTACTGAATATAACGAACTCAACTAGAATTTGATCTCGGCTCGCTGTTTAACAAATCCATTACACCACCCACACATCCAAGTTTAGAGCAGTTGGTATTCCCAAACGGTAACTCATCCAGATACTGACCAGGATCGAGGTTGTTTAACTTAGGTAGGCATACAAAAACTGGTGTTTCAACTTGGTGTGGCCGTAAACTTTTATTGTTCTTTCTCCTTAATAATGTTTTTTTTTTTTTATATTCTTTTACACTTTACCTATGGTACCCCGATTATGTGTGTATAAGCGTGCTACTAGATTAGCATCTAGGTCTCAGCCTTTTACTCTTGAATTAGTTAAATTCAACCGTCACTTCTACTCCAACATTTTTTCTCGTACTTCTCGACAGTGGAATTCAACTTCCTCTTACTTGCTTCCCAAAATCTTCAAAAATTTAAATGCAACGTCAATCACCATCTTCTGTTGCTTTCATCCCCGTTAATTTTTTTTATTCTATCGTTAATTCCCTCTATACTCAGATGTTTCTCTCAATTTCACTTTCTGTAACTCACTGCTTGCTAGTGGCATTCCCGGCTTGTTTGGGATAAAATGCTTAAAGAAAAAACAAAAACAACATAGAAAAAAAAAAAAAAAAAAACAGCAAAAAAAAAACAAAACAAAACAAAAAAACAACAAAAAAAAAAAAAAAAAAAACTTGGTAACCCTTTGCGTCTTAGAAGCTTTACAGAATTGCTTGGGGAGAAATGATTGCCAAAAATCATGGATAATGGAGAGGGTATTGTACCTAATTCAAATATGCCGTTCAGTAAGTTATGGCCTCGTCCTGGGTATGACGATAAACTATATCCGCGACCAGGGTAAGACGATAAACTACGTCTAACAGCAAGGCCTCTGATCAGGAGGTTTTGAGGAGCGTGGAACCACCTCTTAATTGTTAGTATTCCTAAGTCCACCCTGACCCGGGGTGGTAGCACCTGTTGGGGTCACAGCGGTGGGCAAATAGGGAACCTCGAAATTGAGGTAAAAAAGCATTATAAAAGTCTAAAAATAGGTTTTAATACCAGAAATACTTTGTAAAAAATTATTACCAGAAATAAATTTTCGAAGAAAAAAATATTACCAGCAATATATTTTTAAAAAAAATATTACCAGCAATACGTTTTTGAAAAAGATATTACCAGCAATACGTTTTTGAAAATAATATTACCAGCTATACATTTTTGAGGAAAAAAATATTACCAGAAATAGATTTTTGACAAAACAAAATGTTACCAGGAAAAAAAAAGTTGTCGGCATTAAATAACCCATTGAGGTTGATATACCGTAAAACAAAACAAACTAAACGAAACATATGGCCAGTTTGTTGAACATTGCTACTCACTGAAAAAAACGACCTACAGCTAATGGCTGAGGAGTGAATTATTTAAGTCCTACACTGTTAAACAACCCAACAAATGATTATCATCATCATTATCCTCCTCCTCCTCATCATCATTGACCTCCCCCTCCACCTCATCATCATCATGGCTGATGCGACTTGAAGCTACATTGCAAATCAATTTGTTTTCTCATCTTCAACATGAATACAAGCTTCTGAGCCTGTCTACTTGCCAACGCCTAGCTTGGTGGGATTGTGGGCTTCAGTCATAACTGATCTAGCAAGGCAAGCTTGCTAACCATTGCACCACGCCAAAGTAACCAAGGCCTGTAATGAAATGAACGATAGAAAAATAAAAACCAAGTTAGATTAAAAAAAAGGGAAAAAAATCGACCAAACTTAGCAAATCGTTTATTGGATTGACACTAGATGCTCTTATCTATCTATCTATCTATCTATCTATCTATCTATCTATCTATCTATCTAAATCGATATCATCCCATGTAAGGTAGTAAAGACACTAAGAGACAAGAAGTAACAAGATGTGGGTGAATTAGGAACAGAAACTTTAATATTGAGCGGAAAGAGAAGAGAGTATTCAAGGGGGTCAGTTGATAGCGATTGAAATTGCATTTAAATTTTAGCAGATTAAAGTTGGCTGGAAAGCATGGAGCCGGAAGTCTATCTCTCTCCTTCCCTCTCTCTATCTATTTATTGATTTCTATCTGTCTATCTGTCTATCTATCTATCTATCTATCTATCTATCTATCTATCTATCTATGTTGGCGGAAAGATGTATGACAAATAAATATCACTTATGGATGTCCCCCATGTGTTAATTATGACAGCTATATCACCATTTATAGGTTAGATAACATTTCAGTTTCCC
>CAHIKZ030005458.1:1477500-1535000 GCA_903632075.3 Acanthosepion pharaonis | reverse complement strand
CAAGCATAAGATTGGTGTAAAAATAATATTTCTATGTATCTAAGCAAATAATCCGCCACCCTTCAAAAAGCCTGACGCAATACAGTTTCTCTATTCACATATATTTTTTATAGATTAGAGATAAGGATTACTTTTAAAACATCTTTTAGACAATTTAGTTTTGTTGTTTTACCTTTTAAATTCAGCGACGAACTTTGATAAGTTTTAGCGAAATAGGTAGCCGCTTAGGGGGACATACACAATATTTTTCTTTTCGTTTCTTTTACAATAATGTACCTCCTATACAATACCTGAGAGCCATTCGAAGTAGAGGTAACGGATTAAGAGGTAAGAGGCAAAGTTTATGCGTATATATGGAAGAGATAACGGCTAACTCTAGACTTGAACAGGTTAAGATTGTAGTGATTGGAAAAGCATCCTTTTGGGAGTCGGTTTCAAAAAGTAGCCGTTCATGGGAAGAATCTGTTTAAGTGGAACTTATATCTCACCAATAGAATACAAATGGAATTAGGGTGGTTCACTATATCCCGGGTCTTAGCCGTGAAGGTTAAAACTGGTGGAACTAAGGAATGTAGGTATTTATTGGTGCGTCCCCGTTGCTATCGAAGCTGACACAAAATCAACGTTTAAAGTGGGTTTACCGACAATACCGTGGAAAAATTGCTCAATCCCTTTCGGCACTTCCTCTTTGAGCACGGCTCAGGTGCCAGCCTCTAGTGGCCCTCTGCCGAACCGCCGATGGCAAAGCGTGCGGTCCTTTGGTGGCAGCAACCGGCAGGTTTACATCAGGTCACTGGTGAGCCTCTAGCGTTCCACCAGTAGTAATATTGCCGAGACGAACAGGCCGGCGGATGGCAGTAGACCCAGTGACAGATTCCTTACATGCAAACCGTTAGTGGCCCGCTGGCGGACCTCCGATGGCAACGCTGGCGTTCTTTTGGTGGCAGCCACCGGTGGCGAGACGAACACGCCGGCGGTCAGACAGTGGGCCAAACGCCAAACGTTAGTCGCATGCCACTCAATGGCATGCCACTCAGTGGTAGATTGGTGGTTCGCGTATATAATTGGTGGCTTGCCAGTAGGGTAATGACCACAGCCCCCTCGCGAAGGAGAGTTATTGCCTAGGAGCTAATATTATTTTTAACTTCACTGGCAGAAGTGAAATTCTAGGCCAAGTAAATATAGAACTAAGGAATCTAGTTCGTCTGAACACTTTCCGTGGAAGTAACGAAATATTTTTTTACAGTAAGTTCACCTGTATAAGGCCCGAGAGCCACTTGATGTAGAGGGTTACTGAGTAAGGGGCATAGTTTATGCGAATATGTGAGGGTGATAACAGTTAACCCTAGTCATGAACAAGTTATAAGCGTAGTGATCAGGAAAACATTTTATTGGGAGTCGGTCCCACAGAGCAATGGTTCGCGGGAAGAAGCTGCTCGGATACTTCCCACCAATGAAATAAGGAGTGAACGAGGGTGGCTCACTACAATCTGGGTAGAATGGCTGGTTCTCACCATGAACGTTAGAACTGGTGGAACTAAAGGATGTATCTCATCTGAGCACTTTCAATAAAATAGCAATAGATTTAGGAAAGATTTTCTGTTTGGGAAAGAGGTTGTAAGATGGAAAACAATTCAACACTCACAAGGCCGAGTAGAATCCTCTTGGACTCTATTGAAACTGGGAAGTGAAGAATGGACAGCTCCTCCCCCATATATGGTAGCAGTACTCCATTTTAGGTCTGAGAGTTTGCATGATAATTTCTTAAAAAGTCTCTGCTTATTCGTTTTGAGGATTTTAGGAATTCGTCTGCAGACATGAAATATATGTTGTGAAAGTCATATATATATATATATATATATATATATATATATATAAGCAAATATATGGATATAAATCCGACAGTATGAAGAAAAATATATACGGAAAAAACAAACAAAAATCCTTATATACAATTATGTTGTTTTAATGTTAATATGTCAACGTCGGACGTTTCGGTCTAATAAACCATCTTCAGGACATGTTATAATGTTATAATTTATGAATATGTCCTGAAGATGGTTTATTAGACCGAAACGTCCGACGTTGACATATTAACATGAAAACAAATATAATTGTATATACGGATTTTTGTTTGTTTTTCCGTATATATTTTTTTCATATATATATATATATATATATATATATATATATATATATATATATATATATATATATATATATATATATATATATATATACATTTATGAAATATCAAAAACTCTCGATTCTTTTTCTTGTAACTCATGTGCTGAGGATTTTAGAAATTTATCTGCATAGACATGAAATATATGGTGTGAAGTATATATATACACATATATATTATACATTTATGTGAAATATCAAAAACTGTTGATTTTTTTCATGTAACTCATGTGCTGAGGATTTTAGGAATTCGTGTGCATAGACATGAAATATATGGAGCGGCGTTTTGAGAGTACGAAACGCGCCGACTAAGATAAGTTTTCCTTTTGTTTTTATTCACACACACACACACACACACACACATTAGGTTGGTGCAAAAAATAATGTCGTTTTTTGACGTTAAGTTGAACGTCAAAAAACGACATTATTTTTGCACCAACCTAATATATATATATATATGTGTGTGTGTGTGTGTGTGTGTGTGTGTGTGTGTATATATATATATATATGTGTGTGTGTGTGTGTAGTTTTGTATCATTAAGAAATTGGTTATTGTTCTTGTACCAGACGACACTAAACTGAGAAATTTTCAAATTGCTGTATTATGTTGTTTGTTTTTTTTTCTGCTTAGCCGTGCTTCCCTATAATTTATTTTTTGTCTTTTTTCGATTCTTTATTTCCCTCATTTTTGTTTTCAGCTTGGTATTAAATTTATATTTTCTTTTAAATTTTATATTTCTTTTTCTTTCTCTTGTTAGCCATTTTCCCAATTATCTCCCCTTTTTTTTTCTATTCCTTATTTTTCTCTTTGTTTCTTTCTTTCCTGCTATAAATCTTTCTATATTATTATTATTTTTTAATTTCATTTTCTTTTCTTTCTCTTGTTAGGCATTTTTTTTTTTTAAATCAATTTCTTCATTTCTTTTCCACTTTATTTATTTCTCTCTTTGACGCTTTCTTGCTTGGTATACGTTTCGTATTTTCTTCCCGAAACATTTTTACCTTTTCTCTTTTTTTAATCCATTTTTCTTTCCAGGCATTTATTCTTGATTTCCTTCTCCCTTGCTATACGTTTTGCATTTTTAGTTTTTTTAAATTTTATTTTTTTTTCATTTTTCTAGTTGGCCACCATATTTTTTTTCCCAAAATTATTTCTTCTTTTCTTTTCCTTTACATTATTTAACGATACTTTTATTTTTTTTATTTTTTTTATTTCTTTTATTCTTTGCTTATCTATTTATCTATTTTGCTTTCACACATTTTTATTACATTTTTTTTCTTTTGTTTCTTATTTTTTCCTCTAATTTTTTGGCCCGCCTAATCATTAAGGCAATAATACAACTCTTTGGCTTAAACTCCATATTATTACGAAAGCAAGTCATAAAGGCCAGCTGTATTCGTTCTTAATGAGAAAAGTCAGACATAACAACGAAACGCCGACGAGACAGTCAGCAATATTTCTTAGTATGATTAAGAATAATATTTTACACCACTTCTTTTTTTTTTTTTTTTTTTTTTTTTTTGACAGACTGCTTAAATTATTAGACAGGAGGCGATGAAATATTGAAATCAGGTGTGTCTTACTTATGAGCGTGTATCAGTAATTGAAAAGAACAAAATGTCTTTTGGAGAAATCTTTCGCCAAATATATTATAACGAACAACAAAAGATTTATTTTTAAAGATTATGATTGCACAAGAGGCACCACAGAGATTAACTGCAAAGCTCGTAAAGAAAAAGAATGTTTGTTTTTTCTGTTTAGGAGGGGGATGGAGGTGGGGAGGCAATTTTTATAGATTAGCATTTATTAGATTTTTCCATCGACGTGGTGTAATGTTTATCAAGCAAGTCTCAGTAGATCAAAAATTACGACTTAGTAGTAAGTTCGGTCCTCACTTTTTGCTCAATACTTTTGGCCTTGTGCCACACCTAAGCTTCGCTTTAGTAAGCCACGGACACATCAACGTGATGTATTTGGGAGGGGGAGGGGCGATGGCTGGAGGTGAGGAGGTAATTTTTATAGATTAGCATTTATAAGACTTTCCATCGAGGTGGTATTATGTTTATCAAGCAATTCTCAGTAGATCAATAATTACGACTTAGTGAATTCGATCCTCACTTTTGCTCAATACTTTCGGCCTTGTGCCACACCTAAGCTTCCCTTTGGTAAGCCACGGACACTTCGAAGTGAAGTAATACTTAGGAAGCCTGTTTCGCTGGATCAATTACGACTGAGTAGTGAGTTCGATCTTCACTGGGTGCTCATTACTTTCCGCCTTCTGCCACATAAATCATATTGTGTTTACGAAATGCATGTGAGCGATCTTAATAGCATCTGCCTTAGGTACAGATATTTGCCTAAACGTTAAAGAAATATCTGTGTATATTTCTGAGATGCGGTATTATGATTACTTGCATTATTTACATTATTCGGACTTTTATCTTCGTCTTCATTGCCATATTCACATGGAAACATGACCCAATGGATAAAGACGTTGGTTAGATCCAGTGACTAGACCCAAAAAGTTGTGAGTTCAATACCCGGCCACAGCAGTGGTGAAACAAAAGTTAGAGAGTTGAGTTAAAGGGAAATAACTACGACATCCATCCGTGGACTAAGTAAAGGGTTCGGTTCGAAATTCCTATCATCTGAAGAAGACCGAAACGTTATGAATATGGCAATGAAGATGAGGATAACGTTCCGAGTAATGTAAATAATTAAAGAAATAATAATCAGAAGACAAGGAACGGATAATAAGTTGGAAGAATTTAACTGAAGTTTTATTTATTTTTTGTTTTGTCACTTCGTATAACGCAGTCTTTATGACATGTTTCCCAGGTTAGTATTTTTCCATTACCCTCATTTCTTTTCATGCACCCACCACCACATATGTATCACCAAAACAATTCCTAACCGTTAATATATTCTTTCTATTCACACTGGTATATTTTTCTCTCTTTTTACTCAAGTCAAAATATAAAATAAGCGTCTACAAAGCCCTTTCTGCAATACGCTAAACACCGGCGGTACATTGTTACGATAATTACAGTACCAATAATAATAATAATAATAATATGTGCTTTCTTATTGTCACAGCAATTTCTGTAGACTGTAATGTATGTTTGAAGACCTTCAAAAATAGTATCAAGATACAAGGATTTTGAAGTAGATATGAAAAATTTTGCTACATGAAAATATCAATAATTCCAGTTGTGGGTTCTGGGTTTGATTGGAAAATATTTTGATAGACTCATTGAAGGGATCACTGACAGTCCATGTCTTAAAGATATCAAAATGATAATCAATAAAAGGCTTAGATTTGCCGAATCAAAGTCCCCCACCAAAAAATTTTTGAACTAAATCTTTTCTTTATAGTTCTCTTCTCTCTTTGTCACTTTTGTTGATTAGATTCTTCCTTCCTTCCTTCCTTCTTTCCTTCCTTCCTTCCTTCCTTCATTCCTTCCTTCCTTCCTTCCTTTCTTCCTTCCTTCCAACCTTCCTTACAATAATTTTAAGAGGAGAACATAGCAAAAGTAATTAAAATATTTATTTAAAGAATTACATTTGAAAAGCTTCTAATAATAAAAAAAGCTTAACGAAATGCCGTCATTTAAAAAAATATTTGAAAATAATATTTTTAAATGATTCATTTTTTTTTTTGCAAAATATTTATATAACAAACAACATAGGTCATAGAGGAAGGAAAAGCGAAAATTATAATTACATGTATATACATAGTTAAAAAAAAGATGTCAGAAAATAACTCTGTGTAGTGTGTGTTTGTGATGTCCACGTGGTTTGTTTGAAATTAACTAGTAGGTTTACCTGGGGAAAGTCATCTCTCCCGTCGGAACCAAGTCCAACCAAGTCCAAGAACCAACTCACGAGTCTTTTTTTTTTGTATTTCATTCCTCGATTTTCTTTTCCTATATAAATCTTCCTTGCATTAGTTTTCCTTTGTATTTTCGCCCATTTCCTGTCTGACATTTATAAATCTTTCTAGCGTTATTCCTCTGTTTTATTTTTTCATTTGTGCCTATTCTTTTCCTGTAAAAAAAAAAAACGAAAAAAATAATACGAACAACAACAGCTATTCAGAGCAGAGAATTACCTAATGAGGTTGTTGCATGGGAGAAATGCTAATGATAATATTAGACGAATCCTTAGAAGGAAACATTTGGTAGTCTTTGACCGAGCCACTAGTAAGGCTTTCCGTTGAGATTTATAAAATCTTTCTCGTAAAACAATTTTTTTGGGAAAACAGGATTTTCAAGTCCAGTATATGTTATCGCTCTTTCCAACATTAAGTTGGGGGTCTCCTTGCTAAACTTTTGTTGTAATGGAATGTCCCACACTCCCTATTGCCTATGTGAACTGACTAAATCAGTAGCTATATATAGTGAGCAGAGGGCTTGTTTCAGGAATTACTAGCCTACCACTCGATTCCCTGTCTTTCAAGAGTGTATTCTCTTTTAAAATAAACCTCTTTTTCTTTTATCTTCCCTCGAGTAACACCTTTGTCTATTTGTAACCACTTTAAGGATACAACACATTTTATTTGAAGTAGTAAGAAATTTAAGCATCTTGATTATGTCATTATTTTTTCTTCGAGTTACATGTGCTATCCATTTTAATTGTTGCTGCTGTTGGTAGTCCTCAAGTGATTCGGTTTCTGTTATTTGGTATAGTTCTTTGTTTGCGATGATGTAACACCAATCCACAATGTTCAAAGAAGGATGGCCTTTGCCAAGATCCCCAGGCTTTACTCGCACAAAGCCTTTTTTCATCTTTGATCTTAGGATACAGTTTAGATATTTCTGAACGGGATTAGCACCATGCATGACATCTATATGAAAGTATCGATCTGTTGAAGCTATTTGTTTTGTGCATGAAGACTATTCACCCGGTTGAACCAAGATGTGTGAGTAAATTTGGGTAGAGGAAACTCTTCGGTGGCAATCGATGGTTGTACTAGCAGAAGGTCACAAGTCATCGTGGACGTGGGTTAAAACCACAGCAGTCAATTTTATTTTGTTTTTATATTTCTAGTGTGGCTTTGAAGTCTTTAGAAAACTTTCTGAATTCAAGAACATGCGTTGTCTCTTGTATACTGAAAAAAAAACAAACAATTTAAATGAAGGAGACAGGTATGTATAAATTTTTATGTACCAATATATCGATCGGAAAAAGAAAACTATAATAGAAAGAACAACGAGAATTCGCTGTTATTACAACAGAACCTTTGTGTATGAATTAGTAGTGCAGGTGATACTTAAAGTTTTCAAACAATGGCGTCTTAAGACAAACTGAGCTTTTACGCGAAGACAACGGAGAAACAGCAACTATAGTTACAGTTAAGTCACAATGGAACAACGTCGTAATAATGTTTTGATCTCCGTATGCCACCTTTAAGTAAAGCAATGAATTCCACCAAAAAACATCGCTGTCATAGTGTTATGCCATAATACCTATTCTATTGTAATAGACTCTCCCACACATAAGTAGTAGTAGCAGTGGCCAGTTCGGCTCAGTGGTGTTGAGCGAGTCAGTCGATATCGGACATTGAAGTACCAACCATCACAACTAGATTGCTGCGTCATTTACTCTTATTTCCAAGTTCCTAACGTTTTGTACGTCGAACCTAATTTAGGACGACTTATTGAAATACAAGCCTCCACTGTGAAAACTACTCTACAACACATAGACATTCAGCGATTCATTCTCCGGCCATATTTGTCAGTGGCGAACAAGCAAATAGCGTCCAATAATGTAGAAGTCACCACGGAATCATTTCTAGCAACTTTTATGGTCCCGTTTTTTCTGTTAGCTTGTGGGTCAGCGGTTTCAAAATTCGTGGGAATTAACCATAATTCCTGGTTATCCTACTCATATCTTTTCATTTTACTTGTAACTTTCTTTTACATTAAAACAAAAATCACACCACGCAAAGCGATGAGGCATTTATTGAGTCAATTGCTGCATCTACTGTTAGGAAAGTTGGATCACTGTCGTTCTAGAAAATTTTTATCCTCAGAATTCATCTTGCACAGTTACAAATCTACCATTTGTCATACTGTTGCTATATATGACCTGTTGCTACTGCTGCATATCCAGAGATTCTTGATAAAATCCAAAGACGGATCTGTATCGATCCACACCAAGCATCACGACCTCAGCCCCTTTCTCACCGACGTGACGTGGCTTCCCTCTGTCTTTTCTACAAATATTTCCATAGAAACTGCTCTAACGAGCTTTTTCCCTGCTGCCCCGACTGTATGAATTTAAGCGTGCTACTAGATTGGCATCTTCATCCCAAACTTTTAGTGTTGAAATAGCTAAATCCAAGCGCCACTTCCACACCAACCGTTTCTTTTCTCGCACTTCCCGTATGCGAAACTCCCTTCATTTTCCTTGCTTCCCTGATAACTACAATCATCAAAAGTTTAAATGCAACGTCAATCACTATCGTCTGTCTTTTTGAACCCTGTTCATTGTTTGTTCTTTCTTCAATCTTTCCTATTCTCAGGCTTCTCATTCTTTAAGATGCACTTCCTGTTTCCACTTGCGCACTAGAATAACTGAGTTTCTTTTCCCAGGTTTTCAAATCAAACGTTTAGCCATCTTGAGACAATTTTTCGTAAGAATCACTGTAAAACCCTTTGAGTTATTCATCTAGAACAGGTTAAAATCATTTTGTGTCAGCAGCATTGTATTCCCAATTGAGCAATATTGAGAGGAAAAAGATCATTCAGACCTTCAGTAATGGTACCATCATTCATACACTGGCTTCCATAATCAAAGTTCATTCAAGAACCATGAAGAGAACGGTGAATAAGTTTAAAATGGTGGAGCAGTAGAGAGTAAAACTGGATCAGGAGGTGACAACAGGATGAGGGATCATCATTTCAACTTAGAGCGACAGAGATCAATTAGAAAGGATCGAAGGCAATCCATAAGACGTTTGGCAAGCGAGAGAGTAGTTTCAGTTATGACAGTCCAAAGATTAGTGAAAAAAGACTTGAAAATGAAATCGTACGTGAAAGGTGTGAGACAACTTGTTACTCCAGGGCAGAAAGTTTGAAGGCAAGAATGGGCAAAGATCATCTTGAATAAGTTGTAAAATGATCCTGAATCTATCTATCTATCTATCTATCTATCTATCTATATATATATATATATATATTTGAAGTTAATCTCAATCCTTGAGTTTCCGATTCTTAGCCATGATTAATTAATGATGAATATGTAATTTTCGTTTATGACCGATTTCAACACGATTCTTCTTTAAAGATTGGAAAATAATTATAGATTCTTATTGCTCAAAGTGGAGTCCAATAGATCTATAAAAACATCGGAAAATTACAGTAAGATATCTTTAATCACTTCTAAGATACAATGGTTCAAATCATATTATAACAATTGGGCAATTTTGTTGTTCACCCGGTATATATATATATATACGGAGAGAGAGTGACACAGAGAGAGAGAGAGAGAGTTGTAATGGAAATAAAATAAAAGAAAGAGATATGGCTTTCTTTGCTGGATATCAAGATAAAATGAGTGCAAGATTGAAAGTTAAGTTCGGATGGAAAGGCGTAAAAAACTGCGATACTTCATGGAAATTTAAATATGATGTGGCCAAATCAGTGGCTGACCCCAAAACGCATATAAAATAAAAGGGGACGGACAAGAGGTAAAACAGAGGTGTTCTAATGTGATAACGGAAGAGGAGGTACGCCACAAAAGGATGTTGGAAATGTTAGGAGAGCTGGATTTATTTGGGAAAAATATTAAAATTAGAAAGAAGAAAGGAGGCACAGTCGAGAAATGGATAGCGGCACGGATCGAGGAATAGAAGAGCCGAGTTCGAATTCCAGTCGAATCCATTACATTCAGTAACGTGATAATATCCTTGGGAAAGGTATGAATCCTCTTCTCCCCCCCCAGTTATGGGTAAATAGCAGGACAGACCGGGTTCTGTAGCCTTGGATAGCAACTGGTCTACCGCAGATAGAAATGGCAACATAATGCGCGGAAAAAAATCTGCCTCGTCAGTCATGTATCGAAAGATGCATGATCGCCTAAGCATGTATCACGCATGGTGCATAGCTGAATGATTAAAGTTATCCGGAACCTATAGGCCACAATATTAAGATGTAAACATTTCAAACACTTATCATATATATTTGTTATTCTTTTATAGGTGTTGATCAATTGTTGAGGATTTTATTATCTTACTATTGAAGTAAAAAGTGATTTTCTGGTTTTGCATAATAACTTCAGACTGCAGTTTTATAATAAATCCTGTAACTTTAATAAAGCATGTTGAAACTACATAAAAAAAAAAATAATTCAAACTAAATTTAGGGTCAAAATTAATCGTTTAAATTTTGACAAAAATTGTTCAAAGCAAATTTGAGGTTTCTGTGATTTGTATAACTTCAGATGGATTATATATATGCATATATATATATATATATATATATATATATATATATATATATATATATATATAAAAGAAAAACAGACCACTTTAAGGTACAATTATAATAATTTATTTCACAGAGCCCTTTTAAAGGACGCTGGATCATCAGATAGGACTTCCAAAAATGAAATGAAACAAAAAATGTAAATTTGTTTCATTTCATTTTTGAAGTGTTATCTGATGATCCGGCGTCCTTTAAAAGGACTCTGGTGAAATAAATTATTATAATTGTACCTTAATGTGGTCTGTTTTTTTTTAAATATTAGCTCTAGATTTACATTGAGCTCTCAGGATTTCATCCTCCTTGGGATTACCCATCCGGATTAGCAAGTTCTTCATAACTTAAAAATATATATATGTCACCACGAAATGTATCTTTAATGTATTAGACATCCGACAACATTTATATTTCTCTCACTTAAACCTCTTCCACTCACCTCCCTAAACTTCTCTCTGTTAAGGTTTAATCTCCCACCTTCTCTCATCTGTTACCCCTCTCGTTAGTTCTAACATTCGTCCCACACTCTCATACTTACACTCTCTCTAAATTCTATTTTTATTTCCGGAGTTGTTTTTTCTGTTTTCTTTTTGAATTTGTAGGTCTGATGAATTGGAATGTATTTACGATTCCAATGCAATAAATTATGACTATGGAATATTAGTGTTTAAGCCTTTTTATATATATATATATATATATATATATATATATATATATATATATATATATATATATCATCAGGAGGATTTGAAATAATCATAATTAAGTAATTCATCGAGTCTAGAAGAAATCACAACAGAGAAAAAAGAGAAAAAAACTGTTTAGGAGTATTGAATAAAGGATAAAAAGCAGAATGGTATGAAGGCACCAGAAGATGTCGATTAACATTAAATTTAAATTTTCGAAGATTATAGTTATCAGGGAAGCAAGTAAGAGGAAGGTAGTTTCACTGTCGGGAAGTGCAAGAGAAGAAGCTTTTGTAGTAGAAGAAGCAGTTACATTTAAGTGTTTCGGTAGTAAAAGGGTGGGACCGAGATGCCAAGCTAGTGGCACGCTTAAACCCATGCAGTCGGGGCACCAATGAAAATAGTTTCTTAGGGCAGTTGCTATGAAAATATTTGTAGAAAAACAGAGGGAAAACACATCACGTCAGTGAGAAAGTGACTGGAGTCGAGATGTCAAGTCAGGACAGATCACGTTGTATATCCATCTTTTGATTTTGTCGAGAACCTCGAGATGAGCAGCGGTGGGCACCAGACCATATATGGCAACAGTATTCCATGCATGGAAGAATGGTAGATTTGTAGATGTGAAGGCGTTGGTTAGATCCAGTGACAGGACCCAAAGTGTGTGAGTTCAATACCCGGTTAAGGCAGTGGAGAACTTTCAGAGGGAAAATTAGCAGGAGATAACTGATAACTGACATCCATCAAACATGTCACGTGGAATTAGAACAGTTTACCCCAGTGAGCGAAATAAAGGGTTCGGTTCGACAGTCCAACCACCTGAAGAAGGCCGGAGCGTACAACGGCCGAAACGTTGTGATAAATATGGCGACAAAGATGAGGATAATAGTCCGAATAATGTAAATAATGAGAAAAACCTTCTGGCACAACACAGAGAACCTCCTCTACTAATTGATACAGAGAAATTCCTCTTTTGATGACATCGAATTTCTCGTTGGTTTTTCTATTTTTTTTTCAGATCGATACATATGTGAGGTCATGTATTTCGTCATTGATTATGTGGTGGTAATCCCTTTCTTGCTTTCTTTTGACAGCCTGGTGCCAAATTTGAGCGAAATCCCTATTCCGGTAGAATACCACAGGACAAGGAAGCATCTTAAAATTACGTGAATAAAACTTTTAATCTTGCCTTGAAATCTGTCATGTGACACTGAAATGATGTTAGCTACAGAGTAGACGTCTTTACCAGATGAGCTATAAGGATAATTTGGGGTTTCCATGGGACATAATGAAGCAGGAGTGCCTGGAGAACCTGATACTCATGGGTCAAATAGAGTGAAAGAAAGACAAGAGAAAGCAGCGCGTGATATACCAACCATACAGCAACCGCCGTCTGTCTAACTCTCTGCATTGCAGAGAGGAACCCGGACGAAGCTTTGCCGAAGGGCAAGGTTTCGTTCCGGGAGGTTATGACAGCTCTCGAACTCGCCTAGGCGAGTCGAAGGCTATATTCTTGGCCGGGCCTACGGGCTCGGGTGACCACGTAAAACTCGGCCTTGTGCCACATGCGACCCCTCGTGGGGGGGGACAGCTAAATATCTACCTGACGAGCTTGAGTAAGTGGATGACAGAACGTGGTCTGGGAGGGGGAAAGCAGAGGGAAAGAGCTTGACGAGAGCTGCAAGGGATAGAGAGAAGTGGAGAGCCATGTTCGCCTACGCCCTGAAAAGATTTGACACATAAAAAGAAAAAAATGATATGAATGGAGTTTCTGACTTAGAGAACTATTCCTTTTTCTCGCGGGTCACTACTCTAAGATGTATTAAAAATGACTTCTTCATTTACGTATAAGCATGTTCATTTATATATTTGCACTTGGTTAAAAGGAGACTAAGATTCTCAGTCCATATTCATTTATTTATTTTATATCTTAGTTTCAGATTTAATTCAAGTCTCTTTTCCTCTTAGCTAAAATGGTGGAAGTGTTGTGTGGTAAATTATGGAAGTCTAATCAAGGAACGCTTATACAAAATAAATAAATACAAATGTACAGTTGAAAGATCTTTCGTTTCAACCAATCAGAGACCACAATTAAGGGAAATGAGCATCCATCTTGTTTTTATCTGTTTGCTGTGAGGGTTTCTTTTTTGTTTTTGTTTTTTCTTTTCTTTTCAATGAAAGAAGGAAAAAAAGAAGGTTATTTGCAGTTTTTGGATAAGACCCAAAGTGAAGAATTAGAGAGGCGATAAGGGGAAAAAGTACTGAGTTTTTTTTTTGAAAGATTATGCAAATAATTTTAAAAGGAAACTAAAAAAAGTTATTTCTTTTGAAATAAGAAAAGGTTAACGTTTGAAGAAACTGAAACAAAAAATGAAATAGTGTAATAAATTTGAAACGTAAAAGCAAACATACACAAACACAAATACTGGTGTATGTATATGTGTAGGTATGCATGTATTATGGATTCTCACTATATCAACAGTTCAGTTACGTACATGAATATACATACATACATACATACATACATACACACACACACACACATATATATATATATTCATTTATATATATATATTTATTTATATATATATATATATATTCACATGAATATATATATATATATATTTACATGAATATAAATATATATATATATATATATATATATATTCATTTACGTATATTCATAGATATGAATTCAGCAGTAATGTCTGCAGCCTAGTGTTGAATAAAGTATTTATTTTACGCATCAAATATTTCTTTTTCATTATTTTTCATCTTATATTCATTCCTTGTTAATGCACTTAATTCTGCAGTAAATAGCAATATATCTGTTAATCCAAATTGCTATATGAATCAAAATAAGTTGATGGAATTTTTAAGGAAAGCAAAGCGTGTTTGTCATTAACTGAGCTCATAGACATACATACATACAAACATACATACATAGATTCCAAGGAGGACATGAATCCAAAGAGAGTTCAATATAATAAACAGAGCAATATAATAATCATAATTAAAGACGACCCTTAAAAATCTATTCGGTTATAATTTTATTTCATGAATATATACATATATCCATCTCTTCAGACCGCAGTTATTTTAATAAATGGAGTCCAGACAAAAGGAAGAGGGAGAGAAAGAAAAGCAGAAAAAAAAAGGAAATGAAAAAAATGTTATATATTAGAAGAGGAAGAAAAAAAAAGGAAATTTTAATATTAAGTTTAAAAAGAAAAGAGTAGGGATATATATAGCGATTTTCCAAGCGTAGCTTAAATGTGGCACAATGCTGAAAAGTAAGGGTCACCCTGTGAAGATCGAACTCACTAGTCAGTCGTAAATTAATCTAGCAAGACAAGCTTTCTAACCATTACAACACATCGATATATATATAGAATATATATATATATATATATATATATATATATATATATATATATATATATATATATATATATATATGTCAGTATAGGGTATATAGTGATTTTCTAAGCGCTGCTGAGAATTGGCACAAGGCCGGAAGTATGGAGCACCAAGTGAGGATCGAACTCACTACTCAGTCGTAATATGTTCATATATATATTTACATTACATGAATTATAAACAGGGATCATAACATTCATATACAGGTTTGGGGTTAATGTACTTTATTAAATTTGTTTGCGAAGATGTATTCTCGCCATTTAAAATATTAACTTATATCTGTTTTTTTTGTATGAATGATTCATATATATATATATATATATATATATATATATATATATATATATATATATATATATATATATATATATAATATATATATATATATATAGGGTATATATACTCAATACTGACTACACACACGTTCTCAGGTGTTCTGCTTTGTAATATCTATCTATCTATTTATCTATCTATCTAACTAACTATGTCTGTTCACGTCTATCTATCTATCTATCTATCTATCTATCTATCTATCTATTTACGTGTTTGGAGAGGAAGTTGATAAGCAGATATTAATAAAGATAAAAAAGCAACGTACAAAGACATCGTTTCCCTTTGTAAAAAGCAGAGAATATATATTTTAAGAAATTACAAGAATAACAAAAAAATGTGCGAAAGACTAAACAGAAAATAGAAAAGGTAGTTTAGCGAAAAATAAATAGATAAAGGAATATTTAGATATGGAGACATCCTCCTAAACGGAAAAAAATGAAACAAAAAGTAAAGCACAAAGTAAGATACGGAAGATGGTTTGAAGCCATATTATAATAATTATTTTTTCTTCTGTGATGAAGTCAACAATGAAGTAGATAATTTAAAAACATGGCTAATCACTGCTTGTAACTTCCTTCAGGGTGATTTTACATGTATTTAAAACAAAGAATAGAACGGTAAATGATGACGATGGTAATGAGAACGAAACAAAAAAGCTCAATTAGATTTATTACAGTTGCTGAGAATAATGATTATATCTTACGAGAAGAGAGTGTCTATTATTAAGCAGCTGATGATGATGGCTGTGTAGGCACACTTATTAGGTCGTTGATGATGATGAATGATTAGGCGATGATTATTAAGAGAGTGATGTTGATGAACAGACGATAATTCTTATGAATTATTAGGTACGCGATGATGGAGGAACAAGGGATAATTTATTATGGAAGTGATGATGATAGATGAAATAGACGACGAAGACATTGATGATAATGATGATGGATGAACAGACAAGAATTATTAGGAAGGGGATAATGATGGATGAATAGACGATAATTATTATGAATTATTAGGTACCCAATGATGGATAAACAAGGGATAATTTAATAAGGAAATAATGGAGATTGATGAAATAGGCGACGAAGACATTGGTGATGATGATGATGGATGAACAGACAATAATTATTACAACGAGGATGATGGTGGATGAACAGACAAAACATTGGTATGATGATGATGATGGATGAATAGGGGATAATTATTACGACGGGAATGATGACGGATGAATAGACGATAATTATTATGAATTATTAGGCACGAAATGATGGATATATAAGGGATAATTTATTAGGAAGGTGATGATGATAGATGAAAGTGGCAATGAAGACATTGATGATGATGATGATGATGATGATTATGATGATGATGATGATGGATGAACATACAATAATTATTACGACGAGGATGATGGTGGATGAACAGACAAAACTTCTTATGAAATATTAGGTACGCGGTGATGGATAAACAAGGTATAATTTATTAGGGAGGTGATGATGATAGATGAAATAGGCGACGAAGACATTGATGATGATGATGATGGATGAATAGACGATATTTATTACGACAGGGATGATGATGGATGAATAGACGATAAGTATTACGACGGGTATTATGACGGATGAGTAGACGATAATTATTAGGACGGGGATGATGATGGATGAATAGACGATAATTTTTATGGATTATTAGGTACGCGATGATGGATAAACAAGGGATAATTTATCAGGGTGGGGTGATGATGATAGATGAAATTAAACGACGAATACAATGATGATGATGATGAAGGAATAAAGAATAATTATTACGACGATGATGAAGACGGATGAGTAGACGATAATTATTAGGACGTGGTTAATGCTGGATGAATAGACGATAATTATTAGAAAGGTGATGATAATCGATGAAATGACAATAATTAATAGAACAGTTAAAATGATAGATAAATAAGGAATACTTTATTTGAGAGGTGATGATGATAGATGAAATAGACGACGTAGACATCAATAATGATGATGATGATGTTGAAAGAATAGACGATAATGATGAGGACGGTGGTGATGATAAATGAATAAACGATAATGATTTTGAAGCTGATGGTGATTGATAAATAGACGATAGATGGAGAAAAGATTTGAAGTGATAGAGCTGTGGTTTTTGCCAATGAATCCTGTGAATACCATTAGAGTAAGCAAGGAATTCTAATGAGAACAGGAATTAAAATCAGATCATCAAAAGCTATCAGTACTAATGTTTGCATAGATTACGATGCAAAACAGAAACATTTGATAATGTATAACACAAACATTTGATAATGTTTAACACAAACATTTGATAATGTATAACACAAGGTTCTATTTGAACTATCAGGTAAACTTGATTTATGTAGAAAAGATGTTAAAATCAACCAGAAATTTACAGGGGACTTAATCGCGTGCGTACGGATAAGAAATGAATTAATCAAGTGCACAAAAGTCGAAACACGCGTAAGACAAAGATGCTTCCCTTAACCTCCGACACCCAGAAGACTTATTCGAACTATACAGCAAGTCTATTCTTATTGCTACAAGGATTTATTATTGGTGGACACAGTATATACAGATGAAACTGTGTTGACGGAGGGCACAGAGAGAAAACTGTATGGACTCCTAGACAAAGCATTAAAGGAAAGAGGGAAGAAAGGACTAAACATCAATTATAAAAGGACAGAATGAAGTGTTGTCAGCAAGGGTAACGGTCCAAGAGGCGAGCTACGAATTCGAGACGTCCAAATCAAGAAAATGCAGAAATCTAAATATCTGGGAAATGTTACAAAAAAAAAAAAGTTCTCAATAAAAGGCATAACAAAACATAAAGGTTCTTAATAAAGAAAAGCATAATACAACATAATGGATTTAAATTAAAAAAAAGTATAGCAGAACATATAAGTTCTCCATAAAAAATATGTAGCAAATAATAAAGGGTCTTAATAAAAAGCATAGCAAAACATAAATGTTAAGAAAAAAGCATAACAAAAAAAAAAAAGGTTCTAATTAAAAAAAGCATAAAAAATATAAAAAGATATTCAATAAAAAATCATAACAACAGAAATATTTCCAATAAAAAATGTAACAAAACAGAAAGGTTCTCAATAAAACAGCTTAGCAAAACATAAAGGGTATTCGTATAAAATAGCAAAAGATAAAGTTTCTCAAAAAAATCATAGCAAGACATAAAAATTCTTAACAAAAATAGCATAAAAACATTAAAGTTCTCAATAAAAAAGCATAGCAAGACATAAAGGGCCTCTAAAAATTCTGAAACCACAAAAACAAAATAAAATGCAGTTAGATGGAAAATAGTAAATTAAAAAATAATTAAAAGCCGTTGGGTAAACTTTTCCTCAGAATGAAAAAAAAATTGATTTGATTATCATCTGTTCTCCAACATGAAAAAACGATTGGCTGGGGAACAAGTACCGCACTTATATCTGTTGTTGATGATTTTAACATTCAAAGTCGTTTCATCTGCAGGGAAATTGATGGTCTCAGTTTTTTTTGGTATGCAAATGGCATTGTGTTTATTGACTATCTTCAAAAGGGCCACACCATCAATAGCGAGCACTATGCCAACTTACTGAGGCAGTTACGAAAGGCTATCAAAGCCAAACGCACAAGAAAACTGACGAAGTGTGTCTTGTTGCATGAGGACAATGCTCCAGTACTTGGTTTCAATGGCTGCTGTTCCTGACTGTGGTTTTGAACTGGTTGATCAACCTCCCTATTCTGCAGATTTGACTATCATCTGTTCCCCAACATGAAAAAAATACTTAACTCGGAACCGGTATCGCAGTGATGATGAAGTCATATCTGCTGCTGACTTTTTTGACGAACATGATGAACCGTTAGGAGTCAGTTTACCTGGAAATAAACAATGCACTTATTATATGTAGTCCCAAAGACATTCTAAAAAGTGCATGCCATGATGAAAAAGAGTCCAAACTTGTTCAAAACAATTTATATCTTTATTAAAAGAAAAGCCCAAAGAAATTTTTGGTCATTTTATTAAATCTTTCTATCCTTTCTAGAACGTTCGAATTTTTGTTAAAAATCTCGTTTTCTTGTGTCAGCGGGTGGGCCAAAGATTAGTATGGAAATTTTTAACGTCTGTTTTGCGTTAAAAACATTGTTTTGGAAATTATTGTAAAATCAAAGAATTGTCGGATTTTAATGAAATTTTCAGAACTTATTCACAAATGAATGAAATTATTTTTATAAAAACTTGGGTATTTTTTTTTTACATCTGTTACGTCTACTTACTTAATTTTATGAAATTTCGAGAAATTAAAATTTCAGCCTCTTTATACTTAAAAAAAGGACTCTTTGGAGAATTTAAATTATCAATATGTTTTTTGTCACATAGAAACACCATTTAACGAATATTCGGCTTTGAATCGCAAAATAAAAAAATGTAATATAATTATGACATTGTTTAATTAGAAAAAAAAGCTTTTAATTGGTTCTATAAATAAGATATATTAAGGACAATATTTGTCTTAAGAAAAAAGCTTTTAATTGGTTCTATAAATAAGATATATTAAGGACATTATTGTCTTAAGAAAAAAGCTTTTAATTGGTTCTATAAATAAGATATATTAAGGACATTATTGTCTTAATAAAATAAGATTACGTTAAATAATGAATTTTTACAAGAATTGTTTCATTTTTTAAAAATTTAATTATAAATGATTATTAAGTTTTAAATGTTTTAAAATTCTGTATTAATTTCAACCTTTAGATGATATTATTAAGTGAAAACTATATTTACTAATCTTAAATGGAAAAACTTAATACAACTCAGCAAAAACCAATATTTTTAAAATAATTTTTAATATTTTTTCTGTCTAGAAGTGCCTATTTTTAACACGACACTATCAGAAAATAAGAGCGATAACTAAACCAAAATTTCTAAAATTTAATAAAACATTAGATTACGGAGAATATTTTCCTAAATTTTTAAGATTACTGAGTCCTTAAAAAATATATAAAACAGTCGCTTACGTCATGTTTTTAATGATGTTTTACAGCTAAAGTCTACGTAGAACAACATTAGATCTGTCATCAGGCTGTCAACACAACAAAACAGGTACTGTCCGCTTAATAATGCATTTCTGTGATATTTTCAAATTAAAGTAAATAATATTTGTTTCAAGTCAGATTAATTATACTTTAAATATGCTGATATTTCTCAAATAAAGTTTCCATTTAATTTTTGGAAGATCATTTAATAAAGCGAATTACATTGCGTTGAAAGACGACAAAAAAGGGCGCTAATCAGCTATTTTAGAAAAAACTAAAACTTCCATCAACTTAATTTAAATTAGTTTCTGAAATACCGTAAAGAGTTTTGGTTATTGGAAATATTAAACTTAATCTATTAGATTGAAATTAAAACTAAAATAAAAGCTCGAAGAAAGACTTCATTTTACAAAAAAAAAAAAAAAAAAAAAATATAAACTTTAGATTACGCGTTTTTTTGTGGAAGTCTCAGACAATCAACTTTCCCAAGAAATAAAAACTGCAGGAGTAGGGGGGGAATTTAACCTGATGCCAACTAGTTATATGCTTTGTGAGTTTCCGACATAAAATTTTTGTAGTTGATAAATAAGATGACTCTTTAAGAAACTAGAAAATAATTTAAACTTATAGAATTATTTGGCAAATATGCAACCGTTAAGTAAAGAGTATGATGCGTTTTACTTAACGGGCATATATACCTGTTACTGTCGGCTCCAGAATTAGTAAGCTTTCGTCAAATAGGAATATTTTAAAGAACAACGAAGAATTGAACGACAATGCTCTCCACAAAAATGGCTTTAAAATAATCTATCCAACTTAAACCCCATAAATAACAATAGTGAGGAGAAGATGGATTGCAAGATAGAAAGGCGTTAAAAGCATTGTTTTGGAAATTCTTGAAAAAATCAAAGAATTGTCGGATTTTAATGAAATTTTCAGAACTTATTCACAAATGAATGGAAGTATTTTTGAAATTGTTCTTTAGAAATTATTTTTTACATTTGTTGACCCCACTTAATTTTATCAAATTTCGAGAAATTAAAATTTCAGCCTCTTTATAGTTAAAAGAAGGACTCTGGAGAATTTAAATCATCAATTTGTCTTTTGTCGAACAGACACACCATTTAACGAATATTCTGCTCTGAATCGTAAAATAAAGAATGCAATATAACTATGATATTGTTTAATTAAAAAAGCTTTTAATTGCTTCTATAAAAAAAGATATATTAAGGACACTTTTGTTTTAAAAATAAAAGATTTCATTAAATAAAGAATTTTTACAAGAATTGTTTTCATTTTTAAATAGTTTAATTAAAAAAATTATTAAGTTTTAAATCATTTAAAATTCTGTATAAATTTCAGCCATTTAGATGATAGTTAAGTGAAAAGTATATTTACTAATTTTAAATGGAAAAGCTTAATACAAGTCATTAAACTTCAATATTTTTGAAATAATTAAAAAAAAAAAACTTGTGTATACAAGTGTCGGTTTTTAAAACGGCACTATCAGAATATAAATATTAGCTTGAAATTTAAACTAAAATAAAAGATTGAAAAAAGATTTTTCATTACAAAATTCATTTTAATCTTTAGATAACGCTTTTTTTTGTATAGGTCTCTAAATTGTTTATAAGAAAAGTTGAAATTAATGCATGCAAGATTTCGCAGCTCTAGCATCGTTCCTTCATCGTCATTTTCCGCCTATCCTCGTATTTGCACTATTGTTTATTACGTTTACTTATTAATTTACCAATCGAGATGTTTAATAAGGATATCTGATGTAATTTTTATTGACTGCAGAGAAGACGGTGTTTCGACCACAGGTCATTCATAATCTTGACCAGAGGCGTCTGCTTAGCACCCTCTGATTTCGCAGACCATTCGACACTGGCTGTAACAATATCCACATTCAAGTCAGCAGGTCAGTTCATAATTTTCCCCGTCCTGGGTATGACGATGAACTACATCCGGCATCAATGTCTCTGATCGGGAGATTGGAATTTTTTAGGAGATTGGAACCACCTCTTACTTGTTGTTGTTCCCAGGTACCTCATGACCCGAGGTGGTAACACCAGTTAGGGTCTCAGCGATGGGCAAACAGTAAACCCCTAAACAAAAATCAAGAGAACATTTTTAAAATGAAATTGCCAACAAAACATTTTTATAGTAAAATTACCTGCAATACATTTTTATAGTCAAATGACCAACAATATATTTTTATAATAAAATTACCAACAATACATATCTAAAATAAAATGACCAACAATAAATTTTTATAGTCAAATGACCAACAATACATTTTTATAATAAAATGATAAACACATTTTTATAGTCAAATGACCAACAATACATTTTTATAATAAAATGACCAACAATACATTTTTATAGACAAGTGACTAACAATACATTTTTATAATAAAATGACCAACAATAAATTTTTAAAATAAAATGACCAACTATACATTTTTATAATAAAATTACCAAGAATACATTTCATAATGAAATGACCAAAATTACATTTTTATAACATTACCAACAATACTTTTTTATAATCAAGTGACCAACAAAACATTTTTATAATAAAATGACCATCAATACATTTTTATAGTCAAATGACCAAAAATACATTTTTCTAATAAAATGAACAACAATACATTTTTATAGTCAAGTGACCAACGATATATTTTTATAATAAAATGACCAACAATACATTTTTATAATAAAATTGCCAACAATGCATTTTTATAGTTGAGTGACCAACAATAAATATTTATTATAAAATTAGCAACAATACATTTTTATAATAAAATGACGAACAATACACTTATATAGTAAAATTACCAGGAATACATTTTATAGTAAAAAAAATTAACCACATTACATTTTATCATGTAAAAACTACATACCAGAATACAAATGATATATCTGAATATAATACAGAATTATGTACAAAATGTCTGTAGTTGAACGCATAACACTGCGCATTTAGAATTCGGCATGAAATAACGCATAGAGATTGATATGCGTCTAAACAAAATCAACCAAACAAACAATTATTGTCTCTCCCGCTCCTTCATTGAATATGGGAGCAGAAAACTCATTTCGGTGCCACTGTTCAAATTTCTATAGCGGAAACAGCGCTTTACCCCGGCTCGTCGATCTCATCACTCAGTAGCAATGGTCAAGTAGACTAACCTTGTTAACCATTACTCCATGACAAGGGGCCTATATTACTGTATGTATGATATCATTATCAATATTCAGCTGTGCCTCTTGTTCCAGATTTTACAGTGGGTGAATGAACAGTTGAAAAAGTCTCAGTGCGCTCACAGAATAGAAACAAGCGAACATTTATAGTTTTGGGGCCCCATGAATGCTTTTCAGCTCAATTCTTCTTCTATGTAAAGTGTCCATTCAGAACGTTGGCGATCATGGCTCTCCACATTTTCCAGTTCTTAGTAAAGTTTGTCTTTTTCTTATATCTCCTGGCCTAATCCCTCTTGTATCAACCATTTACAAAACCTGCTTAGGTAGGCTATGTGTTGCTTTACTCTGTCCTACTTACCTTTCAAGTAAGTGTCAGATTTTCCAATTCATCATTATGTGCCCTAGAAATTTCAAGTTATCTTTCTGATTTTAAGTATGCGTCTTTTTTCTTTCCATTTGCTCAGATGTTCACTCCATGTTATTCTCATCATCTTTCTGTAAAACGACATTTCTGTTGCTTCAAGTCTCCTCTTCATTTATGAGGAGATTGTTCAGCTTTCATTGCTGGACAATAGAAAAATTGATAGGAGAACTGATATTATGTTGTAATGGAATGTCCCACACTCCCTATCGCTTATGTGGACTGAATATATCAGTAGCTATATATAGTGAGCTCAGGATATATATGGGGACTTGCTTCAGCAATTAGTTGGAGATTGGTCTCCAGCTACGCTAGTCGAACTCTCTGCCTTCGGGCAGAGAGGAAGCTAGAAGGCTATGCCGAAGAGAAGAGTCTCATCTGGGATGGTAGACAGCTACCCGACCCCGTTTTTACGGGTTCTAGGGGTAATTTTGCCCGAGTAAACGGGCTAGGTTTTAACCTGCATTAAATAAAGGCTTTGCGCCACATCCTGTTACACGGTGTGGTGAGATAAATAACCTTGCTTCATCAATTAGTTGGAGATTCGTCTCCAGCTAAGCTAGTCAAACTCTCGGTGTTCGGGTTGAGAGAAACCTAGACGAGGCTATGCCAAATTGCAGAATCTCGTTTGGGGTGGTAGACAGCTACCCGACACAATTTTCTACGGGGTCAACCAGGAATTTTTGCCCAAGCCTACGGGCTCGGATACCCCATGTTAAATTCGGCCTTGTGCCACATCTGACCGCGTGGGGCGGTTGGCAAATAACATTGTTTCGGCAATTAGTTGGCGATTCCTCTCGTCAAACTCTCTGTCTTCGGGCAGAAATGAACCCAGACGAGGCTATGTCAAAGGGCAGAGTCTCGTCTGGGGTGGTACACAGCTACCCGACCTCGTTTTTTACGGGGTCTACGGAAAATTGTTGATCGATCCGACGGGCTCAGTTTAACCCCGCATTAAAAATGTTTTTGTGCCACATCCTGCCTCGCGGGGAGGTAAGGTAAATAACCTTACTTCGTCAATTGGAGATAAGTCTCCAGCTGTGCTGGTCAAATTCTCTGCCTTCGAGCAGAGAGGAACCCAGATGAGGCTATGCCGAAGGGCAAAGACTCGACTGGGGTGGTAGGCAGCTACCCTACCCTGTTTTTTACGGGGAAATTTTACCCGGGATTATGGGCTCGGTTTATCCCCGCATTAAAAAACGGCCTTGTGGGGAGGTAAGGTAAATAATCTTGCTTCGGGAATTACTAGCCTACCACCCGATTCCCTGTCTTTCAGTAGCGTATTCTCTTTTACAATAAACCCCTCTTTCATCTACGCGCGTGTTGCGCTTCTTCACTCGAGTACAACCTTGGTCTCTTTGTAAACTCTTTAATGATACAATAATGTAACAGATCAGTAAATGTTATTTTTACCTCTGAGGAAGTTTAAAACAGAACTTTCATATTTCTAATTAAAAAAAAATAGGGGTAAATTTCTGTAAGGAAGAGTTGCAATTCCTGAAAATGCATTTAACCCATTAAGATTTGGGTGAGGTGGGGTCAAGTTTATAAGTTGATTATAAAAGAAAAAAAGGCTGGTGCATCTGGATCGGGCGCTATCTTCTTGCCGCAAAGTTCCGACATCGGTCCGTCGCTCCAGCGCCATTTATTTTCGGGGTCAATCATTTTCGGGGCCGGTCGATTCGTCTTGCGGTCTGTATCGACCGACACACTTTCGGAGATCTCATTGGCGCCGCAGTAGGCGCCTCAGAGGTCTAGATCATGACCTTTTGATAAATGCAATGTCGAAAATTGATATCGGATGCCCGGCATATGGTGCCAAAAGCCTGTAATCATCAATCTAGCAGATAAAAATAACTTAGCATATTTTGAATGTCTTCCCGCGAACACCTTCGTTCCATTTTGCAGATTTAAATTGTATTAATATTTGGGAACTTACATTAAATAGAAGAAAACATTATCTCGAACATTTTTTGTTACCATTATTCTAAGATGGTGCGGTGGTGGACAAAAAGATCAGATAAAATATGGCAGAAAATGTGTTAATTTGACTAAATTTTCTGTTTTAGGGTACCACTTGATATAAATCATTTTTGAACTTTACGAGCAAAAGCCAACAGAAAAAAGTATCTATCCAGAACAGATCATGTAAAAATTGATTAATTTTAACGATTTTGCGAATTATTTGGATTTAGGCAAAAGTAAAACTAGCTTTGATATTCCGAGTTTGTCCACTTTTAGACTAGAAAATAGCACATCAATGGGAGCGTAGTCGAGTCGTTAGAGCATTTGCTTTCTTACCATGAGACCCGGGTTCGAGTCTCACCGATTTGTTCATCGAAGTGATTTCTTGGAAATTTTGAAGTGACTTTCTCAATTCTCACCGAAGGTTTGAACCTAAATGAGCTCGTTTTGTTGTTAGAGTATTTACTTTCTTACCATGAGACCCAAGTTCGAATCTTACCGATTTGTTCATGTTATCGGTCTGGGGAGACAATCACCGTGCGTGGCACTTTTGAAAAATGCCTGTAAGCTTTGATATTTGTTCTAGGATGAAGTCACAAATCATGGTGAGCAAGGGTTTGAGAGTACCGACCTTATACAGAAGCTGTAACGAAGGTCCACTCAGCTGTACAACCCACAGATATGCGGTCGGTAACGAATAGTGGGCGGTAAATTATAGTACATATCATTTGGAAAATGTTCCCAAAATGTCTGCTTGGACGCACACTGTGTGTCCGGTTCTCGAGGTGGTAAAAAGTCTTAGATATTTTCCGGACAGTCACCAACAATCAAGTCCCACCATCTTCACCCGAGTATGGAACACTAGTTCTCAACATACTAGGCGTTGAAGCTATGGATTCCTTCGCAAGTTAGCTTTTTGCTATATAGCGTGCCTATGAAAAATAATGGGTATGTTGCAATCCTCATAAATACGTTGGACATTATTGTAAGTGGGGGTAATATACTGTCTACGTAGTCCACGACTAGCAGTGGTTTACCTACTTCACGCCGCTGGCGAGTATTGTATTTTGTTGATGTTATAAAGATTACCATTTCATTTCCAATCTCTGTATTGGTTATTCCTCGTTCAGTAACACTTCCTAGGTTACAACACTTTCGTTCATACCTCTCCTTTAATGTTTCCTTCCTTCCTTCTGTGTTTACTTTCATCCTTTCATCTTTTTTTTCCTTTCATTCTTTTCATTCTTCCTTCATTCTTTCTCTTATATACCGTACCTATGAACACTAATGGGTATGTCTCATAAATACGTTGGACACTGTTGTACGTGGTGAGTAATATAGTGTCTAAGTAGTCCACCACAAGCAGTAGTTTACCTGCTTCACGCCGCTGGCGAGTATTGTATTTTGTTAATGTTATAAAGATTACCATTTCCATTTCCAATCTCCGTTTTGGTTATTCCTCATTTAGTAAACTTTTCTAGGTTAGAACACATTTACGGGATGAGTTGGTGGCTCTATATAAAAAACGGTTTTTAATTCAAAGTTGTCCATATTCAAGACCAATCGCCAACTAACTACCCTACTATTTAATCTATAAGTAAGGGGGGCAAAATGAATGCAAGGAAGTCAATGTGAATTTGAAATCGGAATACCGATTCGTCGCTCTTGTTCGCTAATTATGAGGCCACCTGGACATCCAGGCAAAAATAAAACCTGGGATAAATCAAGAATCGAAATGATGGGGGTAATTTATTCCGAGTTTTTTTTTGTTTTTTTTTTTAACACACGAGTTGATTCTTATTGGCAGATTCTGTACAAAATAAACCCAAGAAATGATTTGAATTATAAGCTGGAAAACCGAGCAAATAATCCTGGGGACGATTAAAATTGTTATTCAGGCGTCATATTAGAAAGCGATGCCGTTAATGTCAATTCAAGAAACAGTCATTTTGAAGATAGAAAGTTTCAAGTCATTAGTAGAATAAAAAAAAAAAAAAAATAAAAATAAGAAAAAAAAATTAAACGTCACGAGCTAGACGGACTAAATTCTCGCAAGATGGAAATGTGAACATCCAGGCGAACACACTGTGGCTGAATGAGGTGTCCTTTTTAAGAGACAAAGAATCAAATAGAATCTATGAATATGTATGTGTTTATCGCATTCATTCATCTGAATAGATTGACCTACAGACGCTGTAATAGGTACAAAATGATATATACAATTATCTGTCTGTTTATACCGAGATATATAAAATCTTATGCTCACTCATGTACTAACAAAGTCAAAGTGTTTAAAACGTTACAAAGTTTTTGAGAAATATCACAATATTCAATTTTTTAGAATGAAAATTTAAAAATACTTTTTTGATTTCATATGAAAATGTATAGATAAACAAACACAATCCGAAAATTCGCAAATATATACAAAACAAGCAAGTCGAAGTAAAGAAAATAACTTTTACCAGAAGAGACAATAGTTTAAAAGTACGTATGGTGGCGTAATGGATATGGGCTCAGATTGAGAGCCACGTTCGAATTCCAGTCGAATCCATTACATTCACATACGTGCTAATACCTTTGGGAAAGGTATGAATCCTCTTCTTCTCCCGCCAGCAACTGGTCAGCCGCAGACTGAAATGGCAACCTACTGCGGGGAAAAATTTGCCTCGTCAGTCATATATCGAAAAATGCTTAATCGCATAAGCGTGTATCACGCATGACAATTAATTGACTGATAACATAATTACTATGCGGAATAATATTTTACACACTATTAGCGGCTTCTGTCAAAACTGTTTTACATATAACGTAACTTATATTCATATATTCGAATATATAGTGCTACTCAGATATGTGGATGCAGCCGACAAGAAGTTGTATATCCAAATACAAATTGTGGATTATATATATATATATATATATATATATATATATATATATGCTCCTGAAAAATTTAATTAGGTTGAGCTCTCTGGGGAGGAAATGTGAGTTTGTAAACAGTAACTATTACTGCTAATAATGCAAGACTCTTCGGTAAAGGGAATCGAATTCTCTCAGTCACGCTTAAATTCACCTTCATCCCGGTCGTACGTCAACGGCTTAGGTGTAGAATCTCCGACTGACGCCAATTCAGCTGGGTTTTCGATCCTAGCTAGAGGCAACCGGACGTCTAGCCACACTGATGAGTTGTGATACAACGAAACAGTCGATCTGTAGATGACAATATATATATATATATATATATATATATATATATATATATATATATATATATATATGGCTCATACGTTTCCAAATACTGAAAAAAAAACTTTTTATGTTGAACAGCTGTTTTCATTTATATAATGTGATTTATAAGATTATCATTATTTCGAAAACACATATCAATACGGGTTTTCCACTGTTGATGAAGACGCGTTAGCACAGTTGAAGTTATGCTTGTAATGGCCTTGAGATGATTTATGCCACGAATCTTTATCTGATACACCATAGCCTTCAAGTGGCCTCAGAGATAGAAATCAAGGCAGGAGAGATAGAACCACGCCGACGTATCCAGGCATCCGGAAACTGCTGATCGAAATAGCGACACATTTGCATTTTCCTATATATGAAAAATTATCGTCCACCTTATATATATATATATATATATATATATATATATATATATATATATATATATATATATATATATTGTTAGGGGCCAGAAATAAAGACACAAAGAGAGGAATTTAGTTAAACGAATATATTAACAGGAACAGCAATACAAACATATACAAACAGGAGTGCTACAGCAAGAATGTTCGGTCCGACTGTCAGAGCTGACTTCTGGAAATTTTCCTTTCCAAAAAGGCAGTACCTGCTCCTATTTATAGCTAGGAGAGTCCATGTGTGCGTGGCTAAATTATATATATATATATATATATATATATATATATATATATATATATATATATATATATATATGTGTGTTATTTTTACCATGACATTTTATTTTTATTATTTTTACTATTTTTACTACATCACGATTATTCTTTTTAGAATTACTGTTATGAGTATTACTTTTTTATTATTATACTATTAATGACTGCAAATATTTTATTAATTTTTAATAACTTTATCATTATGTTTTAAGCAAAAAAGTGTTGCCCTTGATTTTCAAACGTATTTCTCAAACAGCGTCCGTAAATGACATTTTTTCAAACCTACATTAGAATTTCTAATTTTTATTTTCAACATTAACCTTAAGTTTGAGCCTAAATTAAAATTCAAAATTAGATTATAGTTCAATTAAATATTTAACAACAATAATAATTCACCCAAACAACATCATGAATCTTTTAATCACGAATTTTTAAACTGGAAACGATATTCAGTTTCTGATGATTGCATAAGGCATGAAACTCGGTGTCTTACTGTCGATGGAGGGTATTACGTATTTTGATTAATATATAGTTAATAGCTCTGTTATTTAACATTAAGCGCTGTTTTTCTTAGACCAAAGGTTATATGTATGTATTTGTATGTGAACGCTTACACGTACATTTGTTTATATTTATTCATTTGACTATATATATATATATATATTTTTTTTTTTTTTTTTAAGCATTTCACCCCAAGCAAGGCGGGGAGCCACTAGGACGCAAGGGGTTACAGAAAATAGGAAGATCAGATAGGAGTGATAGAAGAAAGGATGAGGGTAGTAGATAGATTAAGGCAACTGGAGATGTCGATTGACATTACACTTGAATAGCTGGAGATTATAACTCTCAGGGAAACAGGAGAAGGGAAGAGAGTTCCACAGGCGAGAGGTGCGAGACATGAAGCTATTAGAGTAGTAGAGACGGCTACATTTATGAGTTTCGACAGTGAAGGGGTGAGAGCGGGATGCCAGCCTCGTAGGGCGCTTGAACTCATGAAGTTTGGGAACCAGCGAATGCAGCTCCTCGGAGCAATTTCCATGAAAGTATTTGTAGAACAGACAGAGGGAGGCGACGGCGCGTCTGTGAGAAAGTGACTGTAGACGAGACGCCAGGGCAGGGCCAACCATATTGCATATCCGCCTCTGGAGCCTATCAAGAACCCCGAGGCAAACAGAAGGGGCGCCAGACCATATATGGCAGCAATACTCCATGCAAGGGCGAATTGTGGATTTGTATATCTGGAGGATCGACTCAGTGGAGAAAAACTTCCTAGCACGGCTCAGGGAGCTAACTTTCCTCGCAGTGGACGAGGCAATTGACTCGATGTATTTATTCCATCTCAGGTCAGCAGTCAACGTGAGACCGAGAAGCCGCAGAGAGTTGCTCTCGGGAAGTTGAGCGTCAGACATTATAATGGAGGGAAGGGAAGGCTCTCTGTGGTGATTAATAGAGAGCAGTTTAGTCTTCGAAGCGTTGAAGTTGACCAGCCAAATCTTGCCCCAGATCACAATCGATTGGAGGTCCTTTTCGAGGCGCACGGCAAGGTGAGTTTTGTCAGCGAGACTGGATTTGTTTTTGAGGCAGGAATAAATTGTGGTATCATCCGCGTAGATGCCGACTTGAGAAGTTACGGCGTCAGGAAGGTCATTTATATAGATAAGGAATAGAGTGGGGCCTAGGATGGAGCCTTGAGGAACTCCTGCGTTCGTGGGGTAGGAACTGGAGGAGAATCCGTTGTGAACGACCTTCAATTCACGGTTTGACAGGAATGATTGTATTACGTTATATAATTGACCCGTAATGCCATAACCCTGGATCTTGCGGAGAAGACCGGCGTGCCAAACCCTATCAAATGCTTTGGAGATATCTAGTGCCACGGCTCCAGGCTTCCCCGTTATTTTGGAGAGTTCGGTAGACTGTTTCCGTGATGGCTGTGAGCACATCGGCTGTAGATCTGGCAAAGCGGAAACCATATTGCTTGTCTGAGAGCAGATTATTGGATGTGAGGTGGTTAACCACCCCGGTATTGATTAGAGCTTCGAAGATTTTGCCGAAGAGGGAAGGAGACTGATAGGACGGTAGTTGGAAGGGTCAGAGGGGTCGCCGGAGTTCTTGAAGACAGGAACAATCGAAGAGAACTTCCAGCAGTCAGGAAAACAAGATTCCTTGAGGCAGTAGTTGTATAGTTTCGAAAGGGCGGGCGCCAGTTCAGGCGCGCATTTCTTTAAGACAATGGCTGGTATCCCATCTCCACCACTCGCCTTGTTGAGATCTAAATTGGAGATAACGCCCAGTACCAAGGTTGGGGTTATGTTTAACCCACTCAATATGGCCTCAGTTCTAAGAGGAAAGTCAGGTATGGCTACACCAGAAGAGTCGAGCGTCGAGTTGGATGAAAATTTCCGAGCAAAGCATTCAGCCTTGTCGGTAGAGGAGGTCAAGACTTCGAACTGGTTGAATAGAGGAGGTATAGAGGGTTTGCACTTATTAAATACACTCTTGCAGAGACGCCAATAATCTTTGGAGCCAAATTTGCGAGATGCAATACGTTCCTTCATTCGAGCCGCAAATAGTGACTTAGCATCATTTAGGACACGCTTACAATCGTTACGGGCGGCGGCAAAGAGACGTCTATTGCAGTCAGACATGTCGCTACGGTATAGGTGGAAGTAGTGGTTCCTATGGGCGATGGCGGCTGAGCAAGCAGCCGAAAACCAGGGCAGGAGCGCGTCTTAGCCCTATATTTCCTTGATGGGATGAAAGCGTCGATTCCAGCTTTAACCCAGGAAGAGACCTCAAAGCACATTCTTGGACGGGGAGCTTAAAGACTCCATCCCAGGGACATCGCGGAGGAAATCACGGAACGCGTCCCAGTCAGCTCGTTGATAATAGAACGAAGTTCTAGTGGTAGGAGGTTCTTTATAGGGGGAGGAGTTAAAGGAGATGTTAACCGATACTACTGCATGGTCAGAGTTACCAAGTGGGCATAGTTGCGAGGCGCTGCAGGATTCGGGGATGGAGGTAAAGCACAGGTCGAGTAGAGAGGCTTTACTTACCCGGTTGAGGGCAAAACGAGTGGGGAAGTTAACTATCTGTGTGAGGGAATGGGAGATTGAAAAATTAAGCGTTTGAATGCCTGCATGGTCAGTAGTAGCATTCTTAAGCCACAGAGTGTGATGGGCGTTAAAGTCTCCAAACACAAAAATGTGAGCAAACGGGTGGAGGAGAGAGCCTTGTCTATGTTGTCTGAAATGCTATCAAGTATCTCACAGTCTTGAGAGGATGGAGAGCGGTAAAGGAAGAAGAGATAGCTTACCGCATTGAGGAGAGAGAGACGGAGACACATGTATGACTGGTCAGGCGATTCAAGAGAGGACTCTCTGGCCAGGGGAGATGTTCCTTGACGTAGACACCAAGACCGTGCATGTGGGTTAGAGAGTCTTTTTCTGAGGAGAGGAAGATAGCCGGGGATCGAGAGATCAGAAGAGGGATAGATGAGACAAGGTTTGTCTCGCAGAAACCAGTACATCCGGGCCGTTTGCAGTGAGGAAAGATTCCAGACTGTAGAAGTTTGTTCTAATGCCCCGGATGTTGGAGAATGAAATGTTGAGGGGTTTAGGTGGTTTCTGAGATGCTGGTTTAGGGTAAATCTTTCGGTTTTTGTAACTCATGTTGGATTTATTTGCAAAGATGAGAAGGCCTGAGGTAAGAGAAAACAGACAGTTTCGACCGTGACGCGGGCAGAGAGGAGTTGGCAAAATCCGCATCATTATGTGGCCTCAGGGCTGCCCACCGGAGGTGACTGCAGGGACACCTTTCCATGCGCGACATGGCACTACAAACACCCCGGTATACAACTGTTGATCAGAGCAGCCGCTCAAGTCGCTACGCAAGAGTTAGGGCTCCTAACTACCAGTCGGAAACAGCAACCAGAGAACTGTCAGCCGTGTACCCTCAGAATGAAGAGATGTTGCCACAGACTGCACGCATCACGGGAGAAACAGACCTGCACTAATACAGAGGCCGGAGAGAGAAGACAGTACTGGGAACCCCATCCTAGACAAGAAACAAGGTGTAAGCCTCTACTCATGTCCAATAGAAGGGGAGGAGGTTGACCGGGCGGTAGAAGGGACTACCTACTCCTATTACAGATAACACAAAAAAAGGACGACACAAAACAGAGGGAAGGATTGGAGGGGAGATAACAGGTAAGGAGTCCTGGTTCACAAATGGCTATACTTTATCACATTAAGTTTTAACTTAGTATAAGTCCCATTGTCTATTCTAAAAAGAAATTGAAAATACGGTTACCCGGATTTATTATCACATCCAGTAGAAGACATTCAATATATTATCCAAAATTTAAAATTTTCATTTATCTGTTTTGGATAAGACTTGTTTTTTATGTCCATTGTTTTCGTCGTGTTATACTGATTATGTTAATTGTATTTTTAATGAATATTGTCCTGAAGAAGGTTATTAAACCGAAACGTCAGACGTCGGCATTTCATTCATATTAAAACATAATCGCATTTTAAGGATTTTTGTTTTGTTTTTCCAGATATTTTCTTCATATATATATATATATATATATATATATATATATGTATGAGAAAGTAATGGAGTTTTTATTAATCCGACATATTTTTTATCACTTTAAACATTATTTTTAGTCGATATTCTCATTTGAGTAGACGCTCCGTTTATTTATTAAACAGATTAAATACATAAACGAAGCGTCTACTCAAATATGAGTATCCACTAGAACCAACTTTTAAAGTGATAAGTAAATTAAATGAATGTGGGTATATGTTTATGACAGGTGTATAACATTTTCAGCATTCCTAATCTATGCATAATTATAACTAACATTTGCGTTTTTTATATTCCCCCTCTCCTTCATACGTATATATAATTCAGGCAGTTAAGTGGCATACGTAATACACACTCAGGCGATAACGTCTCTTTTGATTTATAACTGACTAGGCTGAACATTTTCCTGCAGCAGGTTGCCGTTTCTATCTAAGCTAGACTGTATAGGACTCAGTCTGGCCCAAAATTGATTGTGACGATGTCCCCTGGAATTCGATTCTCCGATGTCTCATTTACCTGGCGTTATGCATTACACCTCAGCGTACATTTTTTAATCGGTATCACTCCAAACAAAGCAGCAAAGCCAAGGGGTTACAGGGCGTAGATGAAATAAAAACAGAAACATTCATAATGAGAGGGAAGAGGAAAGTGTAATCAGGAGGACAGAAGATAGAGATTGACATTGCATTTAGAATTTTGTGGATTAAACTTGGTTGGAAAACAATGCGCCGGAAAGGAGTTCCACAAGCGAGAAAAGAGACTGTTAGCATAGAATTTACGGCTACATATAACTAGCCTAACTGTAAATTGGACAGTTGCCATCCAAGGCTATAGAACCTGCTGTTTACTCATCTTTCCCAAGGGTATTAGCGCGTAACTGAATGTAATGGACTTGACTGAAATTCGAACTCGGCTCACCGATTCCTCAATCTGAGACACTATCCATTACTCCATCGTGCGATACATGTTATAAAAGGGAGAGATTTACTCCGTAGTATTACAAGTCATATTGCTGGTTTTGTATTCCTGACGATACTGGCCGAAGATTGAATATAACGAAGACATTAAATATAACGTCTTTTGGCAGTATGTGCGTATTTCCGACAGGAACAATTTTTGTGGCATGCCTGGAGTAATTTTATTATTTTTATTTAATTTATTTTAAACAAGGTTTAAATATTATTGTTTTATATATTTTATTTATAATATTCATTATTATTACTTATATTTTATTTTTATTTATAATAATAATGATATCCCTATATCGACTTATAGCTAATTACTTATAATAATAATGATATCCCTATATCGACTTATAGCGATGTAAGATGGTTTTCGGACGGATTTAATTACATCAGTAAAAACATAGCTTTGGAATTATGAAATCCGAAAGGATGAAACGCGTTACACCATTTTTTTAAAATTTTACATGTTGCTATTAATTTCCCTAACATTGTTTTCATATATCCAAATCTTTATATCACGTTCTCCTCTATCTATGTATGTAAGTTTATGTTTCTGTCTTTGGATCTACCTGTCTATATGTACGCATTACGACGTGTATTCCTTTACGGATCGAATCATTTGAACGGAACCATTACTTTCGCTACATATACTTAATACCCCCCTCTTTGATTTCCTGGCCAATCGATATTTGTTACGATAGCGCCTTTTTGAATCTAACATTAAGTAGATCACGGATAGATATTTCCTGCCTCAACATCGATTCCTTTCAATCAGTTTCTTGTCCTCAAAACCAACCTTCCCCTTCCGCGCTTCATTTGCTGACAACAGCTTCCCTTCCAACACATCAATATTTTATAAGTACCTTTGCCGTTTCTCTGGAATCTTATCTATTCCCAAATTGCAATCCTAGAATCAAAGTTACCTCCCCTTGATCTATTTTGAAGCACCCTATTAGACACGCTTAGATCTTGCTAAATCTCTCGCTTTCAATTGTTTGGTATGACTGCGGACCCTATTTCCTCTAAGCTGTGAACACTTCCTAAAGCAAAAATTTAAAAGGAAAATCTTCATACAGTGTAGAAGTAAATGTTACTCTTTTCGGAATTACGTCTTTCGTCGCTATGAATTATGAGAAAGGAATTACGCCTTTCATCACAATGAATTATGAGAAAGGAATTTCGCCTTTCATCGTCAGGAATTATGAGAAAGGAATTACGTCTTTCGTCGCTATGAATGAATTATCGAATGAATTATGAGAAAGGAATTACGCCATCGTCATCATGAATTATGAGAAAGGAATTACGCCTTTCATCGCAATGAATTATGAGAAAGGAATTTCGCCTTTCATCGTCAGGAATTATGAGAAATTATGGAATTACGTCTTTCGTCGCTGAATTATGAATTATGAGAGAGGAATTACGCCTTTCATCGTCAGGAATTATGAAAAGGAATTACGTCTTTCGTCGCTAATTATGAGATCGCAAATTATGAGAAAGGAATTACGCCTTTCATCGTCAGGAATTATGAGAAAGGAACTACGTCTTTCGTCGCTATGAATTATGAGAGGAATTACGTCTTTCGTCGCTATGAATTATGAGGAGAGGAATTACGCCTTTCATCGCAATGAATTATGAGAAAGGAATTACGCCTTTCATCGTCAAGAATTATGAGAGCGAATTTACGCCTTTCATCGCAATGAATTAATTATGAGAAAGAAAAATTACGGAATTTATGAGAAAAAGAATTACGCCTTTCATCGTCAGGAATTATGAATTATGAGAATTATGAGATTTACGTCTTTCGTCGCAATGAATTATGAGAATTAAGAAAAGGAATTACGCCTTTCATGTTTCGTCAGGAATTATGAAAAGGAATTATGAATTATGAGAGTCTTACGAATTACGCCTTTCATCGCAATGAATTATGAGAAAGGAATTACGCCTTTCATCGTCAGGAATTATGAGAAAGGAATTACGTCTTTCGTCGCTATGAATTATGAATTATGAGAGAGGAATTACGCCTTTCATCGTCTTATCGTCGTCGCTATGAATTATGAGAGGAATTACGCCTTTCAGAATTACGCCTTTCATCGTCAATGAATTATGAGAAATTATGAGAATTACGCCTTTCATCGCAGGAATTATGAGAAAGGTCAAATTACGTCTTTCGTCGCTATGAATTATGAGAGAGGAATTACGCCTTTCATCGCAATGAATTATGAGAAAGGAATTACGCCTTTCATCGTCAGGAATTATGAAAAGGAATTACTTTCGTCGCTATGAATTATGAAAATTACGCCTTTCATCGAATTACGCCTTTCATCGTCAGGAATTATGAGAAAAGGAATTACGTCTTTCGTCGCTATGAATTATGAGAGATTACGAGGAATTACGCCTTTCATCGCAATGAATTATGAATTACGCCTTTCATCGTCAGGAATTATGAAAAAGGAATTACGCCTTTCGTCGTCATGAATTATGAGAGATTAATTTTTCGCCTTTCATCGCAATGAATTATGAGAAAAGAATTACGCCTTTCATCGTCAGGAATATGAGAAAGGAATTACGTCTTTCGTCGCTATGAATTATGAGAGAGGAATTACGCCTTTCATCGCAATGAATTATGAGAAATGAATTACGCCTTTCATCGTCAGGAATTATGAGAAAGGAATTACGTCTTTCGTCGCTATGAATTATGAGAGGAATTACGTCTTTCGTCGCTATGAATTATGAATTTCATCGCAATGAATTATGAGAAAAGAATTACGCCTTTCATCGTCAGGAATTATGAAAAAGGAATTACGTCTTTCGTCGCTATGAATTATGAGAGAAGAATTACGCCTTTCATCGCAATGAATTATGAGAAAAGAATTACGCCTTTCATCGTCAGGAATTATGAGAAAAATTACGGTCGCTAATTATGAGAGGAAATTACGTCTTTCGTCGCTATGAATTATGAGAGGAAATTACGCCTTTCATCGCAATGAGAGAAAGGAATTACGCCTTTCATCGTCAGGAATTATGAGAAAGGAATTACGTCGTCGCTATGAATTATGAGAGAGGAATTACGCCTTTCATCGCAATGAATTATGAGAAAGGAATTACGCCTTTCATCGTCAGGAATTATGAGAAAGGAATTACGTCTTTCGTCGCTATGAATTATGAGAAAGAATTACGATCGCATTTATGAGAAAAGAATTACGCCTTTCATCGCAATGAATTATGAGAAAGGTCTTTCGTCGCTATGAATTATGAGAGAGGAATTACGTCTTTCGTCGCTTTATGAGAGAGGAATTACGCCTCATCGCAATGAATTATGAGAAAGGAATTACGCCTTTCATCGTCAGGAATTATGAGAAAGGAATTACGTCTTTCGTCGCTATGAATTATGAGATTATTTTCATCGCAATGAATTATGAGAAAGGAATTACGCCTTTCATCGTCAGGAATTATGAGAAAGGAATTACGTCTTTCGTCGCTATGAATTATGAGAGAGGAATTACGCCTTTCATCGCTATCGCCTTTCATCGCTATGAATTATGAGAGAATTACGCCTTTCGTCGCTAAATTATGAGAAAGGAATTACGCCTCGAATGAATTATTACGCCTTTCATCGCAATGAATTATGAGAAAGGAATTACGCCTTTCATCGCTATGAATTATGAAAAGGAATTACGTCTTTCGTCGCTATGAATTATGAGAGGAATTACGCCTTTCATCGCAATGAATTATGAGAGAAATTACGCCTTTCATCGTCAGAATTATGAGAAAGGAATTACGCCTTTCGTCGCTATGAATTATGAATTACGTCTTTCGTCGCTATGAATTATGAGAGGAATTACGCCTTTCATCGCAATGAATTATGAGAAAGGAATTACGCCTTTCATCGTCAGGAATTATGAAAAAGGAATTACGTCTTTCGTCGCTATGAATTATGAGAGAAGAATTACGCCTTTCATCGCAATGAATTATGAGAAAAGAATTACGCCTTTCATCGTCAGGAATTATGAGAAAGGAATTACGTCTTTCGTCGCTATGAATTATGAGAGAGGAATTACGTCTTTCGTCGCTATGAATTATGAGAGAGGAATTACGCCTTTCATCGCAATGAATTATGAGAAAGGAATTACGCCTTTCATCGTCAGGAATTATGAGAAAGGAATTACGTCTTTCGTCGCTAGAGAGAGGAATTACGCCTTTCATCGCAATGAATTATGAGAAAGGAATTAATCAGGAATTATGAGAAAGGAATTACGTCTTTCGTCGCTATGAATTATTTACGTCGCAATGAATTATGAGAAGAGGAATTACGCCTTTCATCGTCAGGAATTATGAAAAGGAATTACGCCTTTCGTCGCTATGAATTATGAGAGAGGAATTACGTCTTTCATCGCAATGAATTATGAGAAAAATTACGCCTTTCATCGTCAGGAATTATGAGAATTACGTCTTTCGTCGCTATGAATTATGAGAGAAGAAGAGAGGAATTACGCCTTTCATCGCAATGAATTATGAGAAAGGAATTACGCCTTTCATCGTCAGAATTATGAGAAAGGAATTACGTCTTTCGTCGCTATATTATGAGAGGAATTACGCCTTTCATCGCAATGAATTATGAGAAAGGATTACGCCTTTCATCGCAATGAATTATGAGAAAGGAATTATTTTCATCGAGGAATTATGAAAGAAGAATTACGCCTTTCATCGCTATGAATTATGAGAAAAGGAATTACGCCTTTCATCGTCAGGAATTATGAAAAGGAATTACGTCTTTCATCGTCAGGATGAATTATGAGAGAAGAATTACGTCTTTCGTCGCTATGAATTATGAGAGAGGAATTACGCCTTTCATCGTCAGGAATTATGAGAAAGGAATTACGCCTTTCATCGCTATGAATTTTGATAGAGGAATTACGTCTTCCGTCGCTATGAATTATGAGAGAGGAATTACGCCTTTCATCGCAATGAATTATGAGAAAGGAATTACGCCTTTCATCGTCAGGAATTATGAGAAAGGAATTACGTCTTTCGTCGCTATGAATTATGAGAGAGGAATTACGCCTTTCATCGCAATGAATTATGAGAAAGGAATTACGCCTTTCATCGCAATGAATTATGAGAAAGGAATTTCGCCTTTCATCGTCAGGAATTATGAGAAAGGAATTACGTCTTTCGTCGCTATGAATTATGAGAGAGGAATTACGTCTTTCGTCGCTATGAATTATGAGACGTCTTTCGTCGCTATGAATTATGAGAGAGGAATTACCTTTCATCGCAATGAATTATGAGACGCCTTTCATCGTCATTACGCCTTTCATCGTTATGAATTATGAGAAAAGGAATTACGTCTTTCGTCGCTTATGAGAAAGAATTACGAATTATGAATTATGAGAGGAATTACGCCTTTCATCGCAATGAATTATGAGAAAAGAATTACGCCTTTCATCGTCAGGAATTATGAGAAAGGAATTACGAAATTATGAGGAATTACGTCTTTTCATCGCAATGAATTATGAGATCGTCAGGAATGAATTACGCCTTTCATCGCAATGAATTATGAGAAAGGAATTACGCCTTTCATCGCAATGAATTATGAGAGAAAGAATTACGCCTTTCATCGCAATTATGAGAAAGGAATTACGCCTTTCGTCGCTATTATGAATTATGTCGCTAGAATTATGAGAGGAATTACGCCTTTCATCGCAATGAATTATGAGAAAAGGAATTACGCCTTTCATCGTCGCTGAATTATGAATTATGAATGAATTATGAGAAAAGAATTACGCCTTTCATCGTCAGGAATTTACGTCTTTCATCGTCAGGAATTATGAGAAAGGAATTACGTCTTTCGTTTCATCGCTATCGAATTATGAGAAAGGAATTACGCCTTTCATCGTCAGGAATTATGAAAAGGAATTACGATGAATTATGAGAGAGGAATTACGCCTTTCATCGCAATGAATTATGAGAAAGGAATTACGCCTTTCATCGTCAGGAATTATGAAAAGGAATTACGTCTTTCGTCGCTATGAATTATGAGAGATTACGTCTTTCGTCGCTATGAATTATGAGAAAAGAATTACGCCTTTCATCGCAATGAATTATGAGAATTACGCCTTTCATCGTCAGGAATTATGAGAAGGAATTACGTCTTTCGTCGCTATGAATTATGAGAGAGGAATTACGCGTTTCATCGCAATGAATTATGAGAAAGAATTTCGCCTTTCATCGTCAGGAATTATGAGAAAGGAATTACGTCTTTCGTCGCTATGAATTATGAGAGGGAATTACGCCTTTCGTCGCTTATGAAAAGAATTACGCCTTTCATCGTCAAATTATGAAAAGAATTTACGTCTTTCGTCGCTATGAATTATGAGAATTACGCCTTTCATCGCAATGAATTATGAGAAAGGAATTACGCCTTTCATCGTCAGGAATTATGAGAAAGGAATTATGTCGCCATGAATTATGAGAGAGGAATTACGTCTTTTATGAGAAAGGAATCGTCATCGAATTAATTATGAGAAAGGAATTACGTCTTTTACGTCGTCGCTATGAATTATGAGAGAGAATTACGCCTTTCATCGCAATGAATTATGAGAGAGGAATTACGCCTTTCATCGTCAGGAATCATGAGAAAGGAATTACGTCTTTCGTCGCTATGAATTATGAGAGAGAGAATTACGCCTTTCATCGCAATGAATTATGAGAATAGAATTACGCCTTTCATCGTCAAATTATGAATTATCGAGAATTATGAGAATTACGCCTTTCATCGTCAGGAATTATGAGAAAGGAATTACGCCTTTCATCGTCATGAATTTTGAGAAAGGAATTACGTCTTCCGTCGCTATGAATTATGAGAAAGGAATTACGTCTTTCGTCGCTATGAATTATGAGAAAGGAATTACGCCTTTCATCGAATTATGAATTATGCCTTTCATCGTCAGGAATTATGAGAAAGGAATTACGCCTTTCATCGCTATGAATTATGAGAAAGCCTTTCATCGCAATGAATTATGAGAGAGGAATTACGCCTTTCATCGTCAGGAATTATGAAAAGGAATTACGCCTTTCGTCGCTAGGAATTATGAGAAAAGAATTACGCCTTTCGTCGCTAATGAATTATGAATTACGCCTTTCATCGTCAGAGAGCTAGAGGAATTACGCCTTTCATCGCAATGATCGCAATGAATTATGAGAAAGGAATTACGCCTTTCATCGTCATGAATTATGAGAATTACGCCTTTCATCGTCAGGAATTATGAGAAAGGAATTACGTCTTTCGTCGCTATGAATTATGAATTATGAGAGAGAGAATTACGTCTTTCGTCGAATTATGAATTACGCCTTTCATCGTCAGAATTATGAGAAAGGAATTACGTCTTTCGTCGCTAATTATGAGAATGAATTATTTCATCGAATGAATTATGAGAATTTACGCCTTTCATCGTCAGGAATTATGAGAAAGGAATTACGTCTTTCGTCGTCAGGAATTATGAGAAAGGAATTACGTCTTTCGTCGCTAAATTATGAGAGAGGAATTACGCCTTTCATCGCAATGAATTATGAGAAAGGAATTACGCCTTTCATCGTCAGAATTATGAAAAAGGAATGAGCTATGAATTATGAGAGAGGAATTACGCCTTTCATCGTCATCGTCAGGAATTATGAGAAAGGAATTACGTCTTTCGTCGCTATGAATTATGAGAGAGGAATTACGCCTTTCATCGCAATGAATTATGATTATGAATTATGAGAAAGAATTACGCCTTTCATCGTCAGGAATTATGAAAGGAATTACGTCTTTTCGTCGCTATGAATTATGAATTACGTCTTTCGTCGCTTTCATCGAATTATGAGAGAATTATTACGCCTTTCATCGCAATGAATTATGAGAAAGGAATTACGCCTTTCATCATTATGTTACGCCTTTCATCGTCAGGAATTATGAGAAGGAATTACGTCTTTCGTCGCTATGAATTATGAGAGAGGAATTACGCCTTTCATCGCAATGAATTATGAGAAAAGAATTACGCCTTTCATCGTCAGGAATTATGAAAAAGGAATTACGTCTTTCGTCGCTATGAATTATGAGAATTATAAGAATTACGCCTTTCATCGCAATGAATTATGAGAAAGGAATTACGCCTTTCATCGTCAGGAATTATGAGAAAGGAATTACGTCTTTCGTCGCTATGAATTATGAGAGGAATTACGCCTTTCATCGCAATGAATTATGAGAAAGGAATTACGCCTTTCATCGTCAGGAATTATGAGAAAGGAATTACGTCTTTCGTCGCTATGAATTATGAGAGAGGAATTACGTCTTTCGTCGCTATGAATTATGAGAGAGGAATTACGCCTTTCATCGCAATGAATTATGAGAAAGGAATTACGCCTTTCATCGCAATGAATTATGAGAAAAGAAATTACGCCTTTCAAAGGAATTACGTCTTTCGTCGCTATGAATTACGTGTCGCAAAGGAATTAAGGAATTACGCCTTTCATCGCAATGAATTATGAGAAAGGAATTACGCCTTATCGTCCTTTCATCGTCAGGAATTACGCCTTTCATCGCAATGAATTATGAGAATTACGTCTTTCATCGTCAGGAATTATGAGAAGAGGCTATTTATGAGAGAGGAATTACGCCTTTCATCGCAATGAATTATGAAAAAGGAATTACGCCTTTCATCGAAAGGAATTACGTCTTTCGTTTGAATTATGATCGCAAATGAATTATGATGAATTTTGATAGAAAGGAATTACGTCTTTCGTCGCTATGAATTATGAGAAAGAATTACGCCTTTCATCGCAATGAATTATGAGAAAGGAATTACGCCTTTCATCGCAATGAATGAATTATGAGAGAGGAATTACGCCTTTCATCGCAATGAATTATGAGAAAGGAATTACGCCTTTCATCGTCAGGAATTATGAGAAAGGAATTACGTCTTTCGTCGCTATGAATTATGAGAGAGGAATTACGCCTTTCATCGCAATGAATTATGAGAAAAGAATTACGCCTTTCATCGTCAGGAATTATGAGAAAGGAATTACGTCTTTTCATCGTCAGGAATTATGAAAAAGGAATTACGTCTTTCGTCGCTATGAATTATGAGAGAAGAATTACGCCTTTCATCGCAATGAATTATGAGAAAGGAATTACGCCTTTCAAGGAATTATGAGAAAGGAATTACGTCTTTCGTCGCTATTACGCCTTTCATCGTCAGGAATTATGAGAAAGGAATTACGTCTTTCGTCGCTATGAATTATGAGAGAGGAATTACGCCTTTCATCGCAATGAATTATGAGAAAGGAATTACGCCTTTCATCGTCAGGAATTATGAGAAAGGAATTACGTCTTTCGTCGCTATGAATTATGAGAGAGGAATTACGCCTTTCATCGCAATGAATTATGAGAAAGGAATTACGCCTTTCATCGTCGCAATTGTGAATTATGAGAGAGGAATTACGCCTTTCATCGCAATGAATTATGAGAAAGGAATTACGCCTTTCATCGTTATGAAAAATTATTACGAAAGGAATTATGAGAGAGGAATTACGCCTTTCATCGCTTATGAGAAAGGAATTACGCCTTTCATCGTCAGGAATTATGAGAAAGAATTACCTTTCGTCGCTAAATTATGAATTATTACGTCGCTGTGAATTATGAGAAAGAATTACGCCTTTCATCGTCAGGAATTATGAGAAAGGAATTACGCCTTTCATCGTCAGGAATTATGAGGAGAGGAATTACGTCTTTCGTCGCTATGAATTATGGAATTACGCCTTTCATCGCTTATGAAATTAGAGGAATTTTGAATTATAATTTTCGTCAGAATTATGAATTACGTCTTTCATTGCTATGAATTATAAGAAATGAATTACGTCCTTCATCGCTATGAATTATGATTGTGGAATTACGACTTTCATCACTATGAAGTATGATTGTGGAATTACGCCTTTCGTCGCTGTGAATTATGAAGAAGGAATTACGCCTTTCATCGTCATGACTTATGAGTCAACTAACCAAGGCAGAAACAACGTTGAATGGTATGAAATTCAGCTTAACATCTAGTTCACCATCTCTTCGTTATGAGAGTGTGCCGCTTATAGTGCATTTCGTTGTTTAATTGTAAAATAACCTTACAGAGCAAGAATTGGGTCTCATTTTTAGAATATTTCAGAATTTATTAGGGAAAATGTGCAAAGTTAGAGCTGTGGTCCCTTATGAGCGTTTGCTTGAGAGCCGAACACAACGTTTCATCACCTGCAGCAGTCTTTTAATAAGAAATAATAACCTTTCAACTTTGCATCGCATTGTTACAGGCGATGAAAAATGGGTTTTGCAGTTCAACATAAAGCAAAACGACATTGGTTAACATAAAAATATGTGAGACCAGTGCCAACACCCAAACCAGGACTCCATCCACAGAAATCTTACAACCTATTTCCCACAGAACAAACGTTGATAGCCTCTTGTTGTTATGTCGTTATTTCGATAGCTGATCTTCAGATGAGCTACATTCCTTAGTCCCTCTAGTTCAGTCATATACAGCTAAGATCCACCATGCTGTGTACACAGAATCGACTCATCCTCATTCACTTCGTATTCCACTGGTAAAGAGGAAGTTCCTCTAAGAGAGATTCTTACCCCAAACGGTTTCGTTATGGGACAAACTCCCGAAAGGTTGCTTCCCCGATCCCTATGATCTTAACCCTGTTTGCATCTTTAGTCAACCGTTATCCATCCTACATATCCTTATAATATTCACATCTTACTTAATCCCTGTACGCCCTTACAAAAACCTTTACCCTACTTTGTTCTTTTTTTGTGAACAATATTAATAAAAACTTATGTCTTCCGCTCAGCACACTATCGTTTTTGCCGCATTTCAGAATTTATTAGAGAAAACGTGCAAAGAGAAAATTGGGATCCCTTTTGAGTTTTCGCTTAAGAAGCGAATACAACATTTCACCATCTGCAGAAGTGTTTTAACAAGAAACGGCAACCTTTTATCTTTGCATCATATTGTTACGTGTGATGAAAAATGAGTTCTGCATGTTTTCTACGTCTGGGCGTTGTGTCCCTTTAGAACAAAGGTGATCATGGATCACCACAACTTCCTGTCCTCATAGTAAGGTTTGCCTTTTTTGCTATCTTTTCTAATCCCTGAACTGCCAACCAATTACTCAAAATCGTAAGTTTCGTAAGCTATAATTAGTTAAAAGTATTTACTCATATTTCGCTAGTATTTCTCAATGTCAGGACTAGTTTAGCCACCAACTGTATCGACTGATATTTATATGGTGGGTATTTGAATATAAATTCATTTTCCTCCACTTTTTGGACCATATAAAGTTGGAATAATTTATTTCAGAAAAAGAAAAAGATATGAAGTTTCAAAACAACCTAACCAAATTGATTATATTTTTCTTTTTTCTTTTTAGTGTTCGATACCGAGTCGTTTAGGTTCTTTGCTGATACGCTTAGAGCACCTTAGAGGATTGTGGGATATTTTTGCAGTGTTTGGGCTATGGAAGTTACAGGTTCCGGATTCAGCCTGTTCAGCTGAATCACCGGACACTGGTTGTCGTATAGTATCTTTTGATTTTGGTATGTTATTTCGATCAGAATCCGGTGTAGGGCTATTTGAGACTATTGTAACTGATTAAGGTCCGGAGATTGTCATTTGCCTCATTCCCACCCCCGACAACAGCGAAATGATGTAGATAAACAGTTCTTGCTTTTCCATTTGGTAACCTAACAAAAGAGTGCAATCAGCTCAATTTTTCCAGCAGTCGGTTCGTACTTGTCTTTCTGAACGTATGTTCTCATGAGCACTTTATCAGGCATCGTCATCCACGAAGAATCAGGTATTCCGGAGGTAGATTACAGTTATAGTGGAACACACCTATTCTATACTTAATAGACTCGCCCACATATAATAAGTACGAGTAGTAATAGTAACGAGTTAGGTCGCTGAGTGAGTTGGTCAGTCAGTCGATGTTGGACGGCCGTTAGTCGGATATTAAAGTATCAGCGACCAAAACTAGATTACTGCGTTATTACCTATTATATCAAGTTCCTAACGTTTTGTATGTCGAACCTATTTTAGGACCGACTTAGTACAAATACAAGCCTCCACTGTGAAACTACTCTACAACAATTATCTTGGATACGAAAACATCCGTTCATGAGGAATACAGTTCGTCGCTGTATTCGTGTAAGGAATGAATCAAGTAAGGAATCAGTCGAATAGAGAGCGTCAGATAAAACGGTTTGCCATTGATTCACAGGTAAACCTCTCGATCTTCAGGCAAAGTTGATCGTCCTCCAGAGAATTCTGTTCAGTCTCTCAATTTGACCGTTTCCCCGTGGGTTTTACATAGTAGATCTACTATTAGCTATTCCTTTCTTATAAAAAAAATAGTCTTAACTCCTCCGATATAAAACTAAGTCCTCTATCAGAGTGTATATAACTTGGCATAACAAATATGCAAAATAATTTACTTAAGCAAGTCAATACTGTTGTAGTGAGCATGTCCCTACGCGCAAACGCGAAAGGGAAACGACTATATTCATCAAAGATAGTCAATAAATACTTGTTTTCTCCTCAACTTGAAGGAAGTTGTCCCTTTAAATATATTCGAATAGTTCAGTGGCTTTACTTAATTTGCTTCCTCCTCTCACAAATCTTGTCTTTTTTATGACACATACATTACATTTTTCAGTCACTCACTTTACTTCCCTCTGTTGAGTAGGGCAAATTTCTCAACTTGATAAGGTGCATCATTCTTGATATTCCAGGTTGACATACATAGATTATTATGTAATTCTTTAAGGGCGATATTTATGACAGAAACGCAATGTACACATGTTAACACATCTGGGCATGCGTATTTGATGCCCGGTCGACAGCTGATACCATACTTTTAAGTGGAAAGTTCAATTCGTTAGCGATTAATTTTCACGTTTTTAGTCTTGGAAGCTTTATACTTATCGAAAATGTAGGATAAAGCTTTAGTGTTCGTGAAAATGGAAAAATATTTACGTATTAGGTCTGTATTCCGTGATTACCTCAATGGTCGTGTTAGCTTCTTTCTCCACTGAGTAGTGGTTTTGTCCAGAGGAGTTTAGAGTTCTGGACTAGAATGCAACAGACTTTCCTCTTCGATTTAGCGTCGCAGCTAAGCTCATGTAGCTAACATCAGTTTCAACGAGTTTTTCCTAGTCTAGAATGTGTACTATGGCTCTTTCTAATCCCTTTTTCAAATATTCAAAGGAATCTTTTATTTTAGCAGGTAAAGAGAATATAATGTTGTTATTTTGCACAAGGATTTTTAGCGATTAGTTTGGAATCCATTCCGAAGATTCTCTTCTGAGCTTTCATATTAACTGAAAGAAGGAGTTCTTGCAGAGGTCTCATCTTTTTATGATCTGGTCTAACGGTCCCTTTCCGTCCTGGGTATGACGATAAACTATGTCCAGCAGCAAGGCCTCTGATCAGAATGTTTTGAGGAGCATGGAACCACTTCTTAATTGCTGCCGTTCCAAGGTCCGCCCTGACCCGGGGTGGTAGTACCTGTTAGGGTCACAGCTATAATACCAGAAATACTTAAAAAAATTATTACTAGCAATAAATGTTTGAGGAAAAAGAACTATTACCAGCAATACATTTAATAAAAAAACAATATTACCAACAATCTTTTTCAAAAATAAATATTACCAGCAATACGTTTTTGAAAAAAAAATATTACCAGCTATACATTTCTGGGGAAAAAGTATTAAAAATATATTACTAGCAATACATTTTTGAAGGAAAAATATTACCAGAAATAGATTTTTGACAAAACAAAATATTACCAGCAATAATTTTTTTATAAATATAAATGACAATAGGAAAACTGTAGTTATTGCTGACGCATTTCGTCCAATGTGGACATTCTCAAAGCAAAAAACGAAAATAATTTAATTAAAGAAAGTAACTCATAATAACAAAAAACAGAATGTTCTTAGCAACTGGAGGAATATAGAGAACGCTATTTTCATATTGTTAACTGAAAATAACGTCAGCATTAAATAACCCATTGAGGTTGATATGCCGTAAAACAAAACAAACCAAACCAAACGGTCCCTTTGCTCACTTCATAGACTAGAAGTTTTACTTTTGTTACTCTGCAGACACATTTAATCTCATTTAAAATGAGACCATACTTTTTAATCAGTTCTTTGAACCTTGCCTAGTTAGTGTCATGTTCTCTTTCATTAATACCTCAAATGGTGACGTCATCTAGATATGCGAATGTTCCCTTTATGTCTTCCTTTTCGATGATTTCATTCAGAATTCTTTGAAACCTAGTCACTCCACTGTGATCCCAAACGGCATCCTTTTGAAATTACACAATTTAACACCGGTTTCAAAAGCCGTGCAAGGGCGGACTACTTTACGTGGACCTTGATCATACGCACTTTTTAGGTTTAGTTTAGAGTACAGACTATACTTTGCTAATTCAGGAATCTTAGGTAGATGATATCTTTTAAGGAGAAACGATTTATCGTTTGTAAATAACCTATGACTTACCTTTTTGGTTTCTTGTTACCTCTACTTGCGCTCTAAAACGAAGATCTACTGGGCTCCATGATATCTGAATCCATCAATCTTTTTATTTCCTTCCTTATAAATGCCTCCGTAAAGTATCTTCGAGATTTCACAGATATAGGTTTACAGTCAGGCGACAGATTTTCAAACAGGGTTGTAGGTGAAAACCTCATGGTAGCTAGTCTCCAAAGTTTTAGAGGTGTTCTGTCGCCCTCATATAAAATTTCTACTTTTTGTGCAGACCTTGAAAGTCTTGTCCGAGGATCACATCAGCAAATAAATTATCCATTAAGGATAAATTAAATTTTTTGTCAGTTTCTGTACTCATGAAAAGGTTAACTTTACATTTCCCCAGAGTTTTTAATATCAAGTCTTGCCATGCTGACGGTAGACTTTGTAGGTGATATTAGAAAGCGAAGTAAATGTGGCCAATAAAATAAAAGCTACAAACACCTTAGTAACATTCATCATCACCATTATTAAAGGGAAGTTGGATGATATTAAAAGATTGGACACCAAGACCAGACAAATGCTTACCCAAATGAGGATTCACCACCCGAAATCAGATGTTGATGGTTTTTTATGGACCAAGAGCTTTAGGAAGCCGAGGTTTCATTCAACTTGAACTAACTAAAGACGACAACAATCGGATTGGAAGCCTACCTCACAAAAAACAATGACTCTCTCGTACAAATAGTTAAACACCAAATCCACTCCATCAACAAAGAAGCTGCACTCTTCAAGAAATAGATTGATATACCTGAAATCCTACCAACAAAAAGAAGCGAATACCATCTACGCCAAACGAGTAAAGCAGAAAAAAAAAACAATCTGGCGAAATGAAATTACAAAAAAAAAAACCCCAAAAAACTGGGAGTACAAGGCGTTGCATGGCAAATACATAAAAAGAACGAAATAAATAGATGTAGACTAACAGAAAATGCATCATTGACTGAGGAGCACTGGGCTAAAAACAGAGACAGAATACCTAATTATTGCAGCTCAACACCAAAACCTTGCAACCAAATCCAATCGCTGTTACATAATCAAGGATGAAACTATCCTGGAATGCAGGATCTGCGGAAAATATGAAACTGTCGATCATATTATCTCAGCATGTCCTAAACTGGCAAAATATGAATATACCCACAGACATAACAAGGTAGCGATATATGCAAGAAGCACAAAATCGAAACCACTGAGAGATGGTATAAGCACCAACCAGACACAGTTACTCAAAATAACGATGTAACTATCCTCTGGGAGATGCCAATTCAAACTGACAAAGAAATAAAAGCCAACAGACCTTATATTTTCATAAAATACAAGAAATTCAGGAAGTGTATGTTTATTGACAAAGCAGTACCATCTGAGAAATAAACCTCCGTGAAAATTATCAAGAAATTGTCCAAATACAAAGACCTGGAGATCGAGATTAACAGGATGTAGGGAATAAAGGCTGAGACTGCACCAATAGTAATCGAAGCTCTGGGCCTCGTGAAAAAAAGGAATGGTCAATTTTACTAACAGTGTCCCAGGTAACATCAACATACAAGTCACCCAGAAGATCATCCTATTAGGAACATGCCATATGCTAAAAAAAGTGCTATCAATTAAATGACAATTCTTCTATAGGGTCTAAGGACCTTAGTTTGGACCCGGCTCTACAGGATACAAAGCATGATACATAACATGCACAGCCGGTTACAGAAATAGAAGATGTCACCATTCTATGGGATTATACCATCCACACAGACAGAAAAATTGAAGCAAATAGGCCGGACATCATTGTCAAAAACCAGAAAGAAAAAACTTGCCTACTAATTGATATGGCTTGTCCAGCGGATTGTAACATAGCAACCAAGGAATTTGAAAAACTATCAAAATACAAAGACCTGAAATTGAAATAGAAAAAAATGTGGAAATTGAAAACAAAGAATAATACCAGTGGTAATAGGTGCACTTGGAATTATAAAAATGGAACAAAACAACACATTGAAAGAATCCCTGGAAACCCCAGCTTAAGAGACATACAGAAAATTGTCTTATTAAGTACAGCACACACACTAAGGAGAACTTTGTCTATGTAACGCTAGCAACTTCATCGGAGATAAAAAAAAAAAAAAAAAATTAACATGAAATGTGGCCATAACAACACACCACGACCTGCCTTAGGTCTTTCCGCAGACTTGGTAGGTAGTGTGTCCATAGCAGAAATCGAATGATGATGATGATAATAATAATAATAATAATAATAATAATAATCTTGACATCGAAATCTCAAAAATGTGGCACTCGGCAACATCAAAAATCCCTGTCGTAGTTGGAGCCCTCGTATTGTTTCGTAAACTCATTGAAGGGATTCCTGGAAGCTCATGTCTTAAAGAAATACAAAAAAATGTCCTCATGTGTATTGCCCACACCTTACGAAGGGCTTTTATCCATGTAAAATATATTTGTTATCCGTTATTTCTTTCTTTTTTTTTTCATTGTCAGTGATTTCATTTCTGATCTTAGGTCGCTGGGCAGGATTCGGAAAGAAATGTGTATACACCAGAAATTAAAGGAAATAAATAAATAATAAAAAAATAATAATGCGTATAAATATTTTACACTTTTTTAATCGTCTCTGCGAAACAGTTTTACATATAACGTCACTTATATGATAAAAGTATATTCGAATTTTTATGGTCCAAGTTCCTTGTACCACGGTTATAGGCCAAGGTTAGAACCAATGAAAGAATAATACGAACACAGGTATGGAATACAAAGATATATTACAACAGAAATATAATACAAAGAAGTAGAAGTATTAGTAATGACTATCAGATTTGGTTAGAGTGAACTATGTTGTCTCGACAAGTATCACTATTCCAATGTCCTTACAATATCCTCTAAATTATCTCTCCTCGTCTTACAATCTCCTCCTACCTCTTGAGAGGCGTAGTATTTATAATTTCAGGAATAGTCCATTATTATTATGGCTAAGTTCCCATAACAGAATTCTAGCGTTTCTCAAAAAGACCTGTGTGTATCCAACAGAATATTGTCTATAATACGGACAATATATATATATATATATATATATATATATATGGTAAATATATTGTGATCCTATGTTAGTCATGACACTATGTGTGGCCTTTGTTCCGTGATTTCCACATGCATTTCCGACTAGTTCTTCTGTCAACTCCTGCACAAATGCTGTGGTTTGAAAGATCCACAGAAAGATGACATAATTCATCTGGAACTTCTTCTGACGGTCAGGATTGTTGGTACGAGTTTCTGGAAGGTTTAGCGAATTAAAGAGTCAAGCACCTCTCCATTAACAAATAACAATAATATTTATGGTAGCAGGATTGTGAAACAATACATGAAGAATCGAAAATGTTGATTTCTGCAAGTTGGTTATTGAATGAAGACAGTTCTTTTTAATATGCATTAATGTCTCAAAGTGGAAGAGAAAAATGTCACGGCGAGAAGTTTTGTCAGCACTATAGTCTTATGCTAATCAGCATGTGATTATCGCAATTCAAGTAGTTGGTTCAGAGTGGGGGATTCTTTAAAGAGCCGGCTATTCACAATGTCTTCTACTGGCTGGAGAGAATCTGGTGTCAGAGGGGAAAATATGTTTTTTGACTTTTCGTCTCCGGCCTAGTTGTTGTAGAACTCAGTGCTTCAGTTTTTATGGACGAAATTTTCAGACCAAAACGCTTCTGATTGGCGATCCAATTACAGACCATTTCGTGTCATCTTCTCATTGGTCAACCAACCATAGTTCGGATTATAATTTACGGAAGTCAAGAAACACCTCTTCTAAATTCTTGGTACGGCATTGCTTTTATTTATTACACTCATATTGACCTTTACGTCTGAAGGCAGCCAGGATGCTATAAGTAAGTCTAATACAACTTAAGCAGGTTCTGTGAAGTTAGATAGTTTTTGGACTCATTACCTCACTGTGACCTTTCAATAAAAGTCACAGTGAGGTAATGAGTCCAAAAACTTCACAGCACCTGCTTAAGTTGCATTAGACCTACTAGACCGACGACGGAAGCAAAAAAAAAAAAAAAAAAATATATATATATATATATAAAATAAATAAATAAATAAAAACATAAATAAAAAATAAACGGGTGTCTTGAAATTTCGCAGACTAGAAGTTATTAAACCCAGTAACATTTAAAATAATCAAATCGTAGGAAAATGCTTTCTTTTCAACAAAATCCTATTCTTGATAGAATTTTGTTAAAAAAGAAAAGATATTCTTCTTAATTTTTAAGTGCCAATCAACAATCTCATCGTGTCACAATATGACGATTTGGAAAATATTTATTTTGACATGTTTCACCGAGAGAGAAAAAAAAAACAGCGTCATAAAAAAAGCTGATTTTATTTCAACTAAATCAACCCAAACGAGACAGAACGTGATTTACATTAATCAAGTGGATGCTTAATTTCCTTTGACTAGAGTGCAAGAGTATTGAACCCTTATCTAATATCAGTCCTTCTCTATATGAGTGAATGGTGGAAAATTTCCTCTCAGATGAAGAAAAGACTTGAATCAATAGAAATGTGGCTCTAAGGCTGCTGAGAATATCGTAACTCGAACATAGAGATAATGGAAAATAAGGTAACACTTCAAATTTCTCGGGCACATAATGAGGAAAGAGAGCTTGGAGAGTTTGATACTCACAGGGCAGGTTGAGAGAAACAGGGACAGAGGCAATCAACGCATAGCCTACCTGACGAGCTTGAGTAGACCGATGGCGGATCAAGATTTTATTAAGAGCTACAAAAGACAGGAAATTGTGGAGAGCCATCGTCTTGAAAGAGCACGCCAAATAGAAGAAGAAGACAAGCTTTCATAAAATCAATGTAAATCCTGTTCTGTCCGTTAGTGTAGATTTAGTTGAAATATAGCCCAAGGAATAAAAACGATTGCTTGGATGGAAGATTCTCCCACAAACCCCATACGCAAGAGATTTGGCGCCTACAGTTTCTCATTTCTTTTGATCGATAGAACATTTCAAATACAACGAAGAAGTTGAGAACAGATTTTCAATATTTTTCAGGGGAAAACCCGTTTACTTTAAAACATAAAATCTAAAATGCGATTTCCCGTTTGTGCGCACTCGTTGAAAACGAATTGGATTACATTTATGATAAATACAATTTAAATAAATTTGATTTACATTTATTTTTATATCCTTTCTTATAAAACTGAATCTCCGCAGTTTCTGAACATCCTAATATTTGTTTCTTTGTATGATTTACAATGTGCGCAGCTATTGCCGCGAAAATTGGGAATGACATGCCGTGTTCAAGTTTTGGTTGCGATCGCTACGTTCACTTTTACGTAATTACTTTTTGGGGAAAGGCAGGGATCCATTTAATAACCACCACCGTCTAAGGGTTAAATATCAGGGCAGACAAGGCAACCATTCTAGGATATTGTTAAAGCTTGGATAAGCATGGAATAATAATAATACAACACAAAATGTACGTAAACAAAATGTATTGAAACAAGGAAAAGGTACACAATATTTACAGTTAGTTTTGGTATATTCTTGGGAAGACTGTTCCTGCAGAATGGGTTGACTTAATCGCAGTCGGGCAGAGTCTCTCGATTGGATGTCTTCTTACTTCTCCCCGTCTTCCGGTACCAACCCATATTTATATGGTCGGTACTCCACTATGTAAATTAGGTGGACCGTATCACAACAGATATGTAAGACTGTGAATTCAGAATAGGTTACGCGTGTGGCTGGCAACTCCATCTCGTAAAAAAGAAACAACTTTGGACCTATACTCGACATCGATACTCATCTTTTTTGTCTCTCTCGGTATAATTTTCATAATATTAGAATCAATTTGCGAAAGGTGTTATAAATTATTATTGGTATTTAAATAGTAGTAGTCGTAGCGGATTTAAAGTGGTAAAGAAGAACTGGGTGGTTTTGTTCAACCTTATCAGCCCTGACATGGTATACCATCTTCAGTCACTTTCCCACCGCCGTAACGTAGCTTTTTTGCGCCTTTTCTACAAATATTTTCAGGGTAATTGTGCTGATGAGCTTTCCTCTTTGCTAACTAGACTTCACGAATTTAAGCGCAGTACTATATTGGCAGATAGGTCTCATCATTTTACTGTTCGAATTGCTTGATGTAACCATAAGTTTATGATAAAAAATTTCATCTTGAGTCTGAAAATCTCTTCCGGCTTCTTGTTTTACTTTTTAGGTGATATTGTTATTAAGTGAAAATTATATTTACTAATCAAAAATTGAAAAGCTTAATACAAATCATTTTATAACAAGATTTTATATATATATATATATATATATATATATATATATATATATATATATATATATATATATATATAATATTATACAACCTGCACAACATTATCAGAAAATAAGAGCGATGACTATAGTAAATTCAAAGTCAATATCCATAAAATTAGATTACGGAGAATATTTTCCAAAACTTTTAAGTTTACTGAGTACTTAATAATTATATAAATAAGGGGCTGTCCCGTCATTTTCTTAAATTACGTTTTAACAGATAAAGTCTCTGTAGACCAACAATAAATCTGTCAACATTCTAATCAGTACTGATGAGCGATGACAAGTACATAATCACCGCTACTGTTTGTTTTCTCTTTTATTTTAAACTTAAAGTAAATAATATTTTCCAAATTAGATTAATTATACTTTAAATCAGCCAATATTCTTTAAATAAAGTTTCAGAAAAGTATATTTTATTTTTGGAAGAATTTATTAATACAAAGAATTACACTGCGATGTACGCCTCTAAGATGTTACATCTTGTGACCAGGGAACCGCAGAGCCTCTTCCAATTCCCCTATCGGAAAATTTTCACCGAGGAACTCACGAATGACAAGTTCCCACTGTTGGAATTTTGGGGTATCTAGTGAGCCAGTCAAAATGAGCTGACTCATTTTATAGTTCACCAATAGAAGGGTTAACCAATCAGAAAGCTCAAAATATTCAATGCGACGTGTATAAAGGCGGCCATGTTTTTCCCGAATATGCACTGCCAGCCTTTGACATCGAACACTGAAGAATTACGGAACAGCTGCTGGTGGTATTGGCGATATAGTCAGATTCAGTAGCGTGTCTGACTCGTCAGTGTTAATCTTTAACGTTGTTTCATTGAACAGATTACGTACTGCGCTGTATTCTATATTCATAGACTATGGTGAATATGGTTAACAGGTCGTAGTTGCATTTTCCTTGTTTGGAATGGTCTTTCAATGGTACCTATGATAACGGAATTAACTTACTGTCATAGTGTGTTTTCATTTCTCTGGTATTACGCACGTCACAAATGTTTTTGGTGCTACTAAAACCAAACATCTGATGTTTATTTTATTTTATTTTTAGTAATGCCAGTGTTCATAATCCTATAAGAGAAGAATAGCAAAATAATCTGTGATATATTTGAAACGGAAATTATATTGACCAGAAATATAAAAGAAATTGTTGGGAAAAATCGTTTCCTTTGCAAAGAAAAATGGGCCAATCATTCGATCAAACATGATGCCACAGCAAACAAATGACTTTTGGATTGACTTTCTTCCGTTCGCTTCTTTCATGTCACTTTTCCCAGAACCCGGATAGTGATGTGTTT
>CAHIKZ030005458.1:1310000-1472500 GCA_903632075.3 Acanthosepion pharaonis | reverse complement strand
TATTAGTCAGAGTTGGATTAGACCAGGCAACATTTTTAAGTTTTATTAAAAAGAGCTCACGACACGAATAAAAAAATTAGATGCTGAGACTTTAAAATGAAAAAAAAATTAGGTGATCAGCTACCTTGTTTTCAACCTTTTGGTATCCTCAGGCGATAGAGGCGTTATTGTCTAGCCTCCTAATTTTTAATAGGCAGCATAAGTTAATTCAAGCAGGTTTCATTAAATAATATAAACATTTTATGTCTATTTTTTAATAATCCTTTCTAGTTCTCTATTTATCTTCTTGATGTTATGTTGAAATTTATCAAGGAAGGCGCCATATTTTTTATTTACGCAAGTATTTTCCATCTCTTCCCGGATCATCCTTAGAAGTGCATTGCGAAGACAAACTAAATGGTACTGATTTTGCTAAGATTATTTTAAAATTAACCGTTGTGTTTACGCTGTTTTTTAAACAAGCATTTCTAATCAAAGGGCGTTAGCCAGAGATTCTAAAATTGCAATTTGGTAAATTTCAAAATGTTGTTAAAATTGTTCGGATTAGCATTTATTGGCACGGATCAACGCTATGGTACTGAGACTTTTTTTCAATTTAAGCGCAATACTATGGTGACCTATAAGTCTCATCAATTTACAGTAGATCTGGCAAGATGTAACCGTAAGTTCAATGTTAAATTTTCTTTTTTTTTCTCGCTTGTGGAATTCCCTTCTGGCTTCATGCTTTCCAACCAACTTTAATCTGCAAAAATTTAAATGCAATGTCAATGGTTATATACTGTTCTCCTGCTTACTCTTTTCTCTTCCCTCTCCTTATTAATGTTTCTGTTCCTAATTTTCCCCACCCTGTAATCCCTTGTGTCTTAGTAACTTTACTGCCTTGGATGATGTGATACCGATATATATATATATATATTTTTATATATATATATATATATATATATATATTAAAGAAAAACAGACCACTTTAAGGTACCATTATGATAATTTATTTCACCAGAGCCCTGTTAAAGGACGTCGGATCATCAGATAGTACTTCCAAATATGAAATGAAACGAAAAATGAAATCAAAATTGATGGGTAGTGTAAGTTTTTGTAATTTAACAGAGAGTGTAAAAGGGGTAGTTAAAGAGACATGGTAGAGTATAGGGAGGGATTAATTTCATATCTCTCTCTCAAGCATACTTTGTATTGGGGGAGGATGAGTGACCAGAACTTGACCTATTTAGACGGTTAACTTAACGGAAGTGATATACTGAAATGGGAGGGGAGAAGGGAGAAAAGAAAAGGAAAAAGAAAGAAGAAGGGGAGGAAAGTAAAGAGAAAGAGGCTGTAATTGGGTTTTAGCAATTTATGTAAAGAATAGATTTTAATGCTTGGTAGTAATTTAGATGTCTAAAAAAAAACCGAAGAAATTAATATGATGGTTACTATCAATTTAAATATTTAATTTTTTTAAAATAGTTTAGAGATTTAATATAAGTTAAATAATATATTTATTAACACATTTATAGAGAATATATTAAAAAAAAATTAAATTATAACAGTTTGTTTACCCGACCGATCGCACTTTTTTAATATTGTAAAAAAACAGTTACGGTAACATCTTTATCTGTTTGAATCTAATTTATGAATGTAATTTGTAATTATTTTTTATTTTTTTTTGTAATCTTTCTTACTTAAAGTTTAGGTTTCGAATTAAAATTATATATATATATATATATATATATATATATATATACATATATATATGTGTGTGTGTGTGTATTTTGCTCAGGTGTATGTAAATTCCTATAATTCATCACTTAACTATCAAATCAAATTAGACATGTGCGTCTCATGCCATCTCTGAAATAACAACAATGAGTTAACCTCTGACTAGAGGCTAAGGATAATCTAACTTTGTGGCGAAGGTTTAAAAAAAAAGCAAAATGGCTGACAATCAAAACAATACATGGACAGAAATAGCGCCACCAACAGCAAGAAATCCAAGTAGAAACGAAAATAAAGAATGGAGAAAAAAAAGTCAGAAAAATGTTCTTGTCGAAATAGCGTCCTTGCACTTTGACTTGCTTCAATGAAAACTGTAACGCCGAAAAAGCAAATGAATAAAAATGGAAGCAAAATAGATATAAATGGAGAAAAAAAAATGATCTTAACATTGACTTGCCTTGCATTGTATAGAAACGACAAAGTGGGTTTAGCGTTTTTAGTTGTAAGTTGTTTTGTCTGTTACGTCTTTTTACAGCCTTATATCTCGTTACGTTGGAAAAGATGTCATGATGTCAACTCCAATTTTGGCAATTTTCTAAATGATTTGTTTTCTTTTTTTATCGCAGGGACAAAATTTGAGTTTGAAGTTAATGGTGTATGGTAAAAGGATGAAAATTGGAAAATGATGATAATGATGAAGAAGAAGAAGAAGAAGAAGAAACTTTTGAAAATAATAATAATAATAAAAAAACAAACAAACAAGAAGCTTTAGAGGATGAAAAGTTCAGCCAATAAGAACATATAAAGAACCCGAAGTGATGGGTGGGATATAAATGAAAGAAGATGATGATGATGATGAAGAAGAAACAAGAATTTTGCAACCAAAAACAACAAAAAAAAAAAAAAAAAAAGGAAAGCGAAAAGGAAAGAAGACAACGATGAAAAATCTGGAAAGTTGAGAAAGAAATTCGGTGAAAAGGAAGAATAAAAATTTCAAGAAGAAAGTTGAAAAACGCGAATGAAAAATAGTAGGAAGCAAAGAATGAAAGTTATGAAAAAATAAAACGGGAAAATATCAGAAAAAATATAGAAGGGAATAAGAAAGAAAGAAAGAAAGAAAGAAAGAAAGGAAGAAAGAAAGAAAGAAAGAAAGAAAGGAAGAAAGAAAGGAAGGAAGAAAGGAAGAAAGAAAGAAAGAAAGGAAGAAAGAAAGAAAGAAAGAAAAGGAAGAAAGAAAGAAAGGAAGAAAGAAAGAAAGAAAGGAAGAAAGGAAGAAAGAAAGAAAGGAAGAAAGAAAGAAAGAAAGGAAGAAAAAGAAGGTGGGTGATAAATACACGAGAAGACAATGTTGAGGAAGAAGAAGAACAAAAGAAAACAGCAAGATAAGAAGAAAGAAGAAAATAAAATATAACAGAAAACGAAAGAGTAAAAAATATGAAAAATAATGGCAAAAATTCATTTTTTTGTTATATTTTTATGTTGCCTTTGTTTTTTCTTTATTAACCTTCTCCCCCGATTTCTCTTCTTTTTCTTTCTTTCTTTCTTCGTTTCTTTCTTTCTTGTTTATAAATTCATTTTGTTTCTCTTTTTCTTCGTTTTTTCTTCCATTCTTTATTTCTTTTTCTTCTTACTTTTATTTTTGTATTTTTCTTTCTTTCTTCATTTCATTTTTTCATTCATTCTTTCATTTTCATACCTTTATTTTTAAATTTCTTTTTATTTCTTCGTTTCTTTCATTCTTTCTTCCTTTTCCTTCTTACTTTTACTTTTGCATTTCTCTTTCTTTCTTTCTTCGTTTCTTTTTCTTCTTATTTTTGTTTTTCATTCTTTTTATGTTTTTCTTCGTTTTTCTTTTTTTCATTCTTTCTTCCTTTTTCTTACGTTTCTTTTTGTATTTCTCTTTCTTTCTTTTTTGTCGTACATTTATTTTTGTATTTCTCTTTCTTTCTTTCTTTCTTTTTTGTTATTTTTTTCGGTTCTTTTCATCTTTGTTTTCTTCTTACTTTTATTCTTGTATTTCTCTTTCTTTCAATCTTTCTTTTTCTGCTTACTTTAGTTTTGCATTTTTCTTTCTTTCTCCTTTCTTTCTTTCTTTCTTTCTTTCTTTCTTTCTCTTCTTACTTTTATGTTTTATTTCTCTTTCCTTCTTTCTTTCTTTCTTTCTTTCTTTCTTTCTTTCTTTTTGTCGGCTGTTAAAATGTGCTTTGGTCACCAAAGATATAAGCATTTTCAAAAACAAGTGGTCAACAACTTCGGGAAAAGAAAAAATTAAAAACATTTTTTCTTAAAGTGTAGAAATCTTTAAACGCTTCTCCCAGTATAGATATAGAAGAGATTTTTTTTAATCTTTATTTTCTTCCTTCTCCAATTTCAAAAAACAAAAACAAAAAAACTTCAGTAAACTTTTTAAAAATTTGTGGTATTTTACGTTTCCTCGTTTAGCTTCTAATGAAACTTTAACTAATTTCAAACTTTATACATCCATCATTTTCTAAGTAAATAACCTATAAGTGGTTTCCTAATGTAGCTTCCCCATTCAATAGGAATGTTTTAAGTAATATTAAATTCAATGCTAGTAGGGAAGGCGTGTGTGTACCCGAGCATCCATTGTAAGCTCTCTTCTCCAATCGAATCTTTTAGTCCTCACAAGGGAGTGAGAATGTTTCAATATCTGGGCTCCCAGCTAAGTCATGATATATTTTTTATCGAAAGAGAACATTTGTTGCTTTGAATTGGGGGTAGATGACACGCGTTCACTCCGCCGAGTGTGACTGCATCTATTTCTTACCCGTATTGTTTTTCTACTCATTAAGGGTAGTAGCATACCAACGGACGATAATGGGTATGTCCCCGTTCACATAAATACAGTAGTAAATACTGTATGTTGGTCTGCACTTGGAGATTCGTCTCCAGGTGTGCTGGTCAAACTGTCTGCCTCGGGACAGAGAGGATCCGCAGTCGAGGCTATGCCGAAGGGCAGAGTCACGTCTCAGGTGTGATAATGGGTATGTCCCCGTTCACATAAATACAGTAGTAAATACTGTATGTTGGTCTGCACTTGGAGATTCGTCTCCAGGTGTGCTGGTCAAACTGTCTGCCTCGGGACAGAGAGGATCCGCAGTCGAGGCTATGCCGAAGGGCAGAGTCACGTCTCGGGAAACAGTTACCCGACTCCGTTTTATACGTGTGGCGATTGGTAGATATCCTAGAGTTAGAGATTCGTCTCCAGCTGTGCTGGTCAAAGTCTTTGCCTCCGGGCTGAGAGGATTCCCAGACGACACTATATCGAAGGGCAGAGACTCGTCTCGGGAAACAGATACCCGACCACGTATTATATGAGGTCTATGGGGAATTTTTGACTGAGCCTACGGGCTTGGATATCCCACATTAAATTCGCCCTTGTGCCACATCTGACCGCGTGGGGCGGTTGGTAGATATCCTGGAGTTGGAGATTCATTGTGGAATTCACTTGACTCACTTCTAGCAATTGACTAATTCTTCAACGCGCCGCTGGCGAATCTTATATGTTTTGTTCTTGTCCTAAGTATTATCGTTCATTACCAACCTTCGTTTGATTATTCTATTCAGTAACCTTCTCTAGTTTACAACAAGGTACTGTAGGTAAACGTCATCTGGGTTGGCGTTATCATTTTGATAATATCGGACGAGACTATTCTACACCAATGCAAATGTTCTACGATCCAACTTTCCACATGTTGTACTTCATGCGAACAGACATGATCTCATGGTACTCTTGGAAATCGCAGCGCAGAATGTCTCAAATACGGACTACTTAAGTATAGGTGTGATCGCTTATATCGCTTCGCAATATCGACCCATTTGTTTCCTTGATGTCATCAGCAAACTCTTCGGAGCTTTAATTAGCAATATAGTTGTTGAACACTTCAACAGGAAGAACTTTCTGAGTGATAGCCCGTATGGATTTCGCTCTGCTAATTCTACTTCTCATATCACGCGAGGCAATAAATTCATCACGAGGATGACCGTCATTAGGTATTTCAAAGCCCTTTCACAGGGAGTGTCATCGGGGGCCGCTTTCCAAGTTCTCCAGCTATGGAATCTCTGGAAGGGTTTATTCAATTAGGTAGGTTCCTAAAGGTAGATGTTAACAGGTTCGATTCTCGGTTCAACTCTCTTTCTCTTTTACACTAGCAGCATGGCCTGGCGTTGCCCGTGCTTGATTCAAAAATCGTACGACTCATACAGCAAACGCTATCACTTGACTTAAAATATTTTTGCCCTTCCTTGCCTTTAAAAGAGTGCCCTTTGCCGTGCTGATGTTACTACATGCCTTACTTCTTGCCTATCTCACACTGCGATTTTTTTTCTAAGCTCTATACTAAACATTAAATCTGTTACGAAAAAAGAACTAAACAAAATGAACACAAAACGATCAGCTTTAAAAAAGGACTCGTAACTGGAAAAACCGAATGAAAAAAGAACGTTAACAACAAATACTTTTTCACACCCAACCCAGTTCTGCGGAATTAGAATCAACGTTGAGTTTAAGCAAGCGAATGAGCCAATTGGAGTAAAGTGCCATGCAGATTTAAATTTTTCCCACTTGTGACGAATGCAGCTATCGATTTTATTTGCATGCTAGCATGCTAGTTAACATTCGTGTCAGTCAGCTGTTGGCTCTCACGCTGGCCAATAGAATCTTCCTGCCTATTCGTGGCAGCCAGATATAGGCTCTCACTCTGGCCAGTAGAAAATGGCCGCAAACTACATGAAAACTGCCGTAGAAGCATGAAAAAATCGATTATTTCCACTATCGATGGGAGTTGGGAAATGCAAGGTCGCTCTTGGCCTTTCTACTAACTTGGAGCATGTGCATGTAAATTTTGGTGCAAATCTGTCGAAAATTGCGGCCGTGCATTCGTTACACACATACACACACACACACATCATGCCTTTTATAGATAGAGATTATTGCTATGCCTAAGAGTATACTCCGATCCTTTGTCGGTATCTTTGCTGATGATGCAACGGTAAATAGATGCACCTTCGAACTTCTAGATGACTAGTGCTTAGCAGGTGATCTCTCGTCTCATCTGCATCTAACAGCTCAGTGGAGAAAGAACTGACTTGTAACGTTTAATACCTCTACAATCAAACTAGTAACGTCCCACCGTGTTCTCTTAATGAGATTCCTTGAATTGTATACCTACTGGGGCTAAAGCCCACCACAGACCTCAAAGGGAATGCGTAAATACGATCTATTACTGAAGATGCTGGAAAAATAATCGGTTATTTGTACCGCTTCAGTAAGTATCTGGTTCCTTCTGGTATGCGCTATCTTTGCAAGAGCCAGATCAGGCCAAAAATGGAGTATTATAGCCATATCCGAGTTCGAGCTGCCTATTCCTGTCTTGATTGAGTTCCTACTGTCTTGATTGAGTCCCTGTCTACTCGGCCTTGTGGGTGATGAATTATTTTCCACTGTACAACCCATTTTCACACAGGAAATCTTGCTATTCTAACACAATTTCAAATGTTCTGACGATCTACTTTCCGTAAATCCACCAGTTCTGACATTCGCAACTAAGCCCCACCATGAAACGCATATCGGAACAAATCGTCCTCACTTCCTTCTTACCCTCGGTCAGCGTATTCCCAAGAGTTGCTAATTTGTGGAACAGATTACGGAGAGGATAATTTCCCGATCACTACAATCTTAACCTCTTTCAGTCTAAGGTTAAACGTTATTTTTTTTTCATACGTGACCTCATAATCCACACTTTTTTTACCCACTTTTCATACGCTCATGCAACAATTTCATTCAAGATCCTTCTATCTTGAGTGGCTCACGGTCTCCATATTAGGTAAACATGATTAAAAAAAAAAGAAACATAGTTAACACGGTAAAAGCTGCAGAATATAGACTAAGTCATCTCTGGTGTTCGTTTTAAAGAAATAAGTCCGATTTCCTCTGCAGCAGTTGAAGATCAGCTTGTTTCGCATACCAACCAATGAAATAATATTTATTCAATTTTAAAAAAACAAAAAAGAAGAAAGTTTCTCAGATAATGCTTTCTTTATTTTAACAATTCAACATTTATTTGTAAAATAAAATATGAAAACCCAATAATTCAATAGATTTTAGAAAAGCTATGTATGCAGTGCATGTGTACAGTATTGAAGAATAAAATCAATGTCAAATTTATTGTTGGACCGGAAAACGTTTAAAAACATCACAAATTAGATAACATTTAAAAAACATAATCTAATATTTCGTCTTTAAAATTAAGTGATCGACGACTAAAAACGTTGAAAGCAATGTTTATTTCCATAAATATATAAACTACAGTTCAAAAGTTTAAGGCTATACCTGGTAATTTTTTAAATTGGCCCCCAAATTCGTTGTTTTGTACTTTTAATAAGAGAAAATTATTATATATGGTTTAAAAAAGAGAGCCTGATTTTTTACTAGAAATTTTATTATGACTAAAAGAAAAAAAAAAAGAAGCATTTAATATTTTAATTTTGTTCTCGTCCAAATATCCTCCTTTAGGCTTGATTACTGCAGCAGAAATCTTCGCCATTCGTTGGTAAAGCGTCTCAAAGTCTAAGTTTCATAATTGATTCCATTCTTTTTTCGTTGACCCTAAGAGGACTTTTTCACTTTTTTCACACATTTGTCAAGTTCATCCCATGTTAATTCAGTGATTCAAACTTTCGAAATGTAGTTTTATATATATATATATATATATATATATATATATATATATATATATATATATATATATATATATAATAAAGAGAAAGAATAGTAAGATTTATAATCCGGTGTTCTTATTAATTATTTTTATTTAAAAAGCAGTGCTCAGTAAAATTCTGCAAAGCATAAATATAAATTTACTAATTTAAAAATATGGTTCCATCCCTACACAGATATTACCATGTTTCAAAAACAGAAACTGAAAAATTCAAATTTAATTATAGAATTAAATTAAAATCACTAGTACTGTTTCATTCGCTTGAAAATGAAACAGTACTAGGAATTTTAATTTAATTCAATAATTAAATTTGAAGTTTTTTTTCTTCTGATTTTGAAACATGGTAATTCCTGTGTAGCTATGGAACCATATTGTTAAATTAGCAAATTTATAATATATATATATATATATATATATATATATATATATATATGTGTGTGTGTGTGTGTGTGTGTATGTATGTGTGTGTGTGTGTCTGTGTGTGTCTGTGTGTGTGTGTGTTTGCGTTTGCATGCATTGTTGGAAACATCAATATACTACACCACGAAAATAATAAACAAAAACTTCAAATTCTCAAGGCCCTCAAGCAACACCAACCAACACTCAATAAAATTTATTACAAGTGTAGCAGCAATGTATTGAAGTGCATATAACACACATTTAATGCCATTTTGCATTTCTATCAATTTTCCGGTCAGCTTCCTCATATTGAAACGCTTGTTTTGAAAAAAAATCCATAACCACAAGGGATAAATTAAAATTCTTAAAATAATTATAACGGAGCGCGTCTGTGCGTGTTTATATATTTTTTTTTAAATCACCATCACAACGGAATGCAGAATTTATCGCAGTTATAATCACTTTGTCTTTGTAAGTTACCCCTGAAGATGACCCAGGAAAAGATCGAAAGTACTTGGATTAGAAAAAAAAAAAAAAAAAAAAAAAACTACGACGCCTTCATTGATAAATTTCATTTTAGCATCCAAAAACTGATTAGAACACTAGAAAGGATCGACATAAAAATAAGTAGGCACAATATGTCTGTATTATTCAAAAACTCTTTAATTTATTCAAAATATTTTATTAATATATTAAAAAGTAAATATCGTTTTTTAGTCACCGATCATTTAATGATGAGATTTAAACCCAGATTTCATGGCCAGAAAGCGAAAGTTCTAACCACCCAATCGTGTGTGTCCGTACGCTTGCACACACACACACACACACACACACACACACACACACACACACACACACACACACACACACACACACACACACACACATATATATATATATATATATATAGTTTTAAGGTGTGCTATATTTATGGGATAAAGTGCTCAATATCAGGAATAGAGCGTATGTAAATATAATTTGCGATTGCGTCTAGCATGAGTTGACTTCAATGTTTCACATATATATATATATATATATATATATATATATATATATATATATATATATATATATATATCTCACCCTGGGCCTCTCCCGTGCTATCCTGTGACGATCTAACCCTTGACTGATTCGGATGGATATCTGGTTAGATTCGGCATCAGCCTTGTCGTTCCTAGCTCGCCTCCAACGTCTGGTTACCCAAGTAACTGATTTGATTTCTAGTCTAACCTACCCATGTTGTAGACGAAATCAATCAGTCGTCGGGCCGTAGTGCAAGCCGAATTCGAGCAAAGGTGACACCGCACAAGTATATGTAAAAGAAAATAAAGTAACGACTCGAAAGATTCAAATGTGTTAAAAAAAGGAATAACAAGTATCTGTATATCTGGCTGCTGAATACAGGACTGCGTCTTTCTCCCAAACCGCTTCTATGGATACGTGACACTTTGCGTTTCTTAGGCGAGTCTTAATATCTTAAATTGTTTTTAAATAAACTGGTTTTTGGTGTCTTCAGGCGATATTCGTAAAACTTGTTTTGGTAGTGTGAGTCTAAGTCGTTCTTCAAAAAAAATTCTTTTTGTTTAGAAGACTAAGTCGGAATGCGTGGAAATCTTTCAGTCTGCCCCTGCGAGGCTGGTCTCCGTGCTCACAGCTCAACTCTGTCTGCTCAGTAACTCTGTCTGCGTCTGCCCAACTGCCACCGTCTCCCCTGGGGGCGTTCGTTTATATGGACGCCGACCAAAACCGGGTGGGGGCCTGTCGTGGTTTGGGTTCATCGATAATTCCAAATACGCAATAAGGATTTTCTTTGTTTTCGGACAGGAAATTTATCACTTCCCATTTTTGGAAGTCAATTACTTTCTGTTTTAAAGTGGTTCCTAAGGGAATTGTCCTCCCAAATTCTTCCTTTCTCATATTGGCATCTCACACCAATCCCCTCAGAGGGCATCAACAGGTTTCTCTTCTTTCTCATATGTTTACCTTCGCCCATCGCTCACGCCATCATTCAGCCAATGAACGCTCGGCAGTGTGGGTGTGGCTAGACTAGCTTCGCTCAAAGAAAAAAATATCTTCCTTTTTCTTTTCTTTTTTTTCCATGGATAGAACCCCCACGACTCGTACTGTGGTCATTAAATCTCTATCTTAACTGAATGTCATCTGGGATTCATCAACGAGATGTTCGCCAAGTGATTATCTGGGTTGTCAACTGAATTTCTTTGTATTCCTCAACGTCTTTGTACTTCTCTCGCCAACAGTCTGTCCAGGTAACAAACTTTTATCATGGCAAGGTCTGGACACAAAACAGGTGGTTCCTTTCCAAAACCAAATGATATCTCCGAAAGATAGGTAATGGTTTATTCTTTTCCTTTTTCTCTTCTTCCTTCCCTTTTTCTTGGGGTGGTCTCAGCTGATCCTTTTCTCGGTCGCATGCTTGACCCAATTCTGATTATCTTCTAGCATTCCGCTTTGTAAGCCACTTGACCAATTTGAAATTTTCATTATTGCCATGGGCAGATTGCTATCTTTTATTCGCCGCGTCATGGCATAAATTAATTCTGACAGATCCGAGATCTTACGAATTTCCTATCTTCTGCGAAAAAAATACTTTTCTTCGCAAATGAAAATAAAATCTTTACCACTTTTCTTTTGTTAAAAAAAATAACATCGCTCAGTATGTCTTTTGTGATAGCTTCTTCTCACCTTAAGTATTTCCCGCTTTTAATTTCCACGCTTAATTAGTTAACCAAACGCTAGATGTCACATATCCATTACATTCATTTACGTGCTAATACACTTGGGAAAGGTATTAATCCTCATCTTCTCCCTCGAGCTATGGATAAATAGCAGGACAGACTGGGTTCTATAGCCTTGGATGGCAACTGAACTAGGAAAAGGACAACTCTGAATTCAAAATAGGCGGAGGGTCGTTTGGAAACCTTGTGAAACGTAGTGCACCGGGTCTCTGTATTTGGCTCTTCAAAAATTGTGGTTGGTTCTGCAGAAAGCCTTCACTATAATCAAATCATATATGCTGGTGTCTGGGCTGTCGGCTCCTAGGAACTGAGCTACTTGACCCCCATACGTCCATTGTGCTTATATATATATATATATTCCAACAAAAATTTCGCTTGAAGATGGAACGGAGCCCATTTTAATTTCAACTCAATTTAATTTAAAGGATTATATTGAAGTTTTCGGCTCTTGTTTTGAAACATGAGACCTCTTATGTAGCGATTTGGAATCATATTTTTAAATAAATAATTATATATATATATATATATATATAAGCACTATGAACAATGTTGGGTGTAGTCTTGAATCAGTCATTCATTCCCTTGTTCCCTAATACAAAAACAAGATGTATTAAGTTAAAAATTAATAAAATATTTATTGTCTCTCGTATTGAATAGCACATACGCATACATGCACACACACATACACAAACACGCACAAACACACACGTTTGTATTTCGAATGCTTAAATATGGCCGACCGAGAAGTGGCTTATCACTAAACAGATACGCGGACGTAACTACTGTTGATTCGACCACCATCATTGTGAACCAGTATTAACCGGCAGAGCGAAATGGAGACAAGGTTTCTCACACAAACTGCATTCGTTGAATAAACTGTCAGAAAAAAAGAGGTAATGTAAAAAGAAAAAAAAACAGCAAAAAACGCAGTTCTGAAGTCAAAGGTCTCGCTGGCTGCAGACACTACACCAAATCGAGAAAAGCATGCCTTTTCTGTAGATGCCTTATAAAAGTGTCCGGGGTCTTGAATCAGACGTGTAAAACACTATTATTTGTTCGCAAAACCAAGTCATAATAATATATTAATATAAGAGTCTATAAATAGACACTAGATTTTGACAAAGAAAATAAAAGGAGAGAATTTTATTAATTCAAATTATATTTGCCAACCAGTATTCTTGACGGAATGGTTAAGTGCTTTTGCTCTGTTTTGTGAAGGAACAATGGGTGGATTCACTGTGATTTCCGGTACGATAGCACTACTAATGGAAACTTATTATTCATAGAAATTCGGGCTGGCACACACACACACACACGCACACACACACACACACACACACACACACACACACACACACACAAAACAAAAAAAAAAAAAAAAAAAAAAAAAAAACAACAGCAACAACAACAATAATAACAACAAAAAATGCACACGTACCAACATCTATCTATCTATCTATCTATCTTAGTCCGTTCCTATCTATCTATCTATCTATCTATCTATCTATCTATCTACCGACCTGTTCATAATTATCGATCTTTCTGTATCTAGATAGTCCAAATATGTCTGAAGCTTATTAATGCAAAATAAGAAAACAAACCGATGTAGTATATACGCTGTACAGTTGAACTAATGTTCCCATCTTTAGCCTCATTATCCCGATCAGTCGACCAATGTCCTTGTTTATCGAGCCAAGTAACCTTTAGGGAATTTCGAACTCGACCATTTGTCTAATGTACGGCTGTAGATTGTTTCCATTCATATAAAGAGCTATCTAGTCTTGTCCTTTTTTTGCTACTGCTCAGTTATTGCTGTTTCAATTGAATCCATATCTGTACTACACTTCTACTCGGCACAAGAAATCAACTCACAAACAATTCTTCTTCTTCTTCTTCTTCTTCTTCTTCTTCTTCTTCTTCTTCTTTGTCGTCGTCGTTGTTATGCGTTGTCGTTCTTCTCCATTGTTGTTCTTCAATCTTGTCATCTTTTTCCTATTTTTGTTTTATTCTTCTTGCTTTCCATCTCAGGATTTTGTGCTCTTAACAATCCCCTTCATTTTATTTTTTTCTCTCTTTTTTCTTTCCTTTTCCCATTCTAAGTGTTTTCTTCTTATCTGATATTCACTTTTTTTTTCATACTTTTAAATCTTTCGTTTTTTGCTATTTTTATTCGCTCTTTCCAAATTTCTTCTGGCCTTTTTCTTCTTTCTCTTCACCGAAATTCCTCCGAGGTTATTTTCCTTTGCAGATTCTTGCTCGCCTTTTTTCGTTTCCTTCTTTTTTGGCTCAACATCGTTCTTTCTTATCAACTTTTTCATCGCCAAAATCCTCCTCCACTTTTATCTTTCTTTCTTTCTTTCTTTCTTTCTTTCTTTCTTTCTTTCTTTTATCTTACCTTTTTCTCATCAAATTTTTGTTTTTCATATTTTTTATTTTTTCGCTTCCTTTTATTTTTCATTTTCTTGTTTCTTCTTACTTTCCATTTCTGTTTCTTGTTCTTCTTCTTCGTCAACTTTATCTTCTCAATTTTTCATCACTCACCTTCTTTCTTTGTTTCTTTCTTTTTCCCCTTCTAAGTTTTTCTTCACTGACATTTTCCCTTTTTTATTTTTTATAACTTTTCATTCTTTCGCTTCCTACTATTTTTCATTCGCGCTTTCCAGATTTTTTCTTGACATTTTTCTTCTTCCTCTTCACTGAATTTCCTTCAGATTCTTCATCGACCTCTTCTTTCTTTTTCGCTTCCTTCTTTTTTGGCTCAACATTGTTCTTTCTTCTTATCTTCCTTTTCTACTTCTTCTTCTTAACTTTTTCATCACCAACATCCTCCTCCTCTCTATTCTCCTGCTTTCTTTCTTTCTTTCTTTCTTTCTCCACTCTAAGGATTTTCTCCTCTGATACTAACCTCCTTTTTTTTATTTTTTCTTGATTTTTTTCTCCTAATTTTTCTGTTTCTTGTGGTTCTTGCTCTCAAAGTTTTTTCTCAGGTTTTCAATACCAACATCCTCTTTATCCTCTTCCTCTTCTTCCTCCTCCTCCTCCTTCTTCTTCTTCTTAACTTTTTCATCACCAACATCCTCCTCCTCTCTATTCTCCTGCTTTCTTTCTTTCTTTCTTTCTTTCTTTCTATCTTTCTTTCTTTCTTTCTTTTTCCACTCTAAGGATTTTCTTCTCCGATACTCACCTGCTTTTTAATTCTTTCTTGTTTTTTTCTAATTTTTCTGTTTCTTGTGGTTCTTGCTCTCAACTTTTCTTCTCAGGGTTTCAACACCAACATCCTCTTTACCCTCTTATTCTTCCTCCTCCTCCTTCTCCTCTTCCTCCTCCTCCTCCTCCTTCTTCTTCTTCTCCTCCTCCTCCTTCTCCTTCATCTTCTTCTTCTTCTTCATCTTCTTTCTTCTTCTTCCTCCTCCTCCTTCATTCTTCTTCCTCCTCCTTCTTCTTCTCCTCCTCCTTCTTCTTCTTCTCCTCCTCTTCTTATTCTTCTTCTTCCTCCTCCTCCTTCTTCTTCTTCCTCCTTCTCCTCCTTCTTCTTCCTCCTCCTCCTCCTCCTCCTTCATCTTCTCCTCCTCCTCCTCCTCCTTTTTCTTCTTCTTCTTCTTTTTCTTCTTCTTCTTCTTCTTCTTCTTCTGTGCCGTACCCCTTCAAGGCGGAACAGACAATTGCAATTACTATAAATTAACGAACCAACGCCTAATGCTAGTGCTACCAATTTTGCAAAATTGTGCTAATAAAATTATTCATTACAAATTTCAATAGAATCTATCTATCTATCTATCTATCGAGCTAGCTATCTAGTTAGAATAAAGGTTGTCCTGTGTATGACGATAATTACGGTTGCTCTCATGTCCCTCCTGAACTCGGGTGGTAGCACCTGTTAGGGTCCCAGCTATGGACAAATAAGGACCCCCCCACCAAACAAAAATCGTTCATTATAGTATAAATACCAGCAATACATCTTTATAATAAAAATATTATTGTCAATAATACATTTTTATAGCAAAATGTCCAATGCATTTTATATTAGAATTAGCAACAATACATTTTATAAAAAAATGACCAATAATACATTTTTATAGAAAAATAACAATCAATACAGCACAAAAAAATTAAACATTACCAGTGATACATCTGAAAAAGAAAAAGAATTTAATCAACTAAAACATTATATATCTAAAAAGAAAACTTGTTTGTCCCGAAAGCATAGAATAATGTACAAAATAGCTGTATATTTATTATCCATTATGCTATCCATTATGCTTCATTTATCCCTATTTATAAAAGGCAGGATGTGTGTGTGTGTGTGTGTGTGTGTGTGTGTGTGTGTGTGTGTGTGTGTAACGAATGTACGGCCGCAATTTTCGACGGATTTGCACCAAAATTTACATGCACATGCTCCAAGTGAGCGAGAAGTCAAAGACCGACTTTGCATTTCCCAACGATATTTTTCATCGATAGTGGAAATAATCGATTTTTTTTCATGCTTCTACGACAATTTTCATGTAGTTTGCGGCCATTTTCTACTGGCCAGAGTGAGAGCCTATAGCTGGCTGCCACGAATAGGCAGGAAGATTCTATTGCCCAGCGTAAGAGCCAACAGCTGACTGACACGAATGTTAACTAGCATGCTAGCATGCAAATAAAATCGATAGCTGCATTCGTCACAAGTGGGAAAAATTTAAATCTGCATGGCACTTTACTCCAATTGGCTCATTCGCTTGCTTAAACTCAACCTTGATTTTAATTCCGCAGAACTGGGTTGGGTGTGAAAAAGTATTTGTTGTTAGAATTCTTTTTTCATTCGGTTTTTCCAGTTACGAGTCCTTTTTTAAGGCTGATCGTTTTGTGTTCATTTTGTTTAGTTCTTTTTTCGTAACAGATTTAATGTTTAGTATAGAGCTTAGAAAAAATAATTTGCAGTGTGAGACAGGCAAGAAGTAAGGCATGTAGCAACATCAGCGCGGGAAATAGCACACCTTTAAAAGGCAAAAAGTGATAGCGGTTGCTGTATGAGTCGTACGATTTTTTGAATGAAGCACGGGCAACGCTGGGCCATATATATATATATATATATATATATATATATATATATATATATATATATTATAACTTAACTGATTCAAAAATACGGCTCCATCGCTACACAGGAATTATCATGTTTCAAAAACAGAAGCGATTTCTATTTTGCATAATTTGCCTGTGAAATTTGTTGTATTTAGCCTATTGTTCTGAAAAGTGAGATTTATATTCCTTTTTTGTGTTTATTAACATACAAAAATATGGCTTCAAACGAGCATTGGTTTCTGAGAAATGGATACAAATATTCAAATCTGATGAGCATCTAATGTTTCCTCGTGATCACCCATCAAGTTACCGACCGGACTGACGTTGCTTCACTTCGGTGATCATACGAAAACAGGTGTTCCAATGTGAGGTGTCCGTAAGCAAATATATATATATATAGATAAAACAAATAAAAAAAAACAAACAAACCGGCCGACGGCAGCCACTCTCTTGCGCCTGGACACTGGAAATTAAAAGGTATCGAGGTAAATTAGATTCATGGCTACTAATCCCAGAGAACACAAGACATTTTCCCTCAAATATAGTTTTGTCTTTCTTTTATTGTGACCCGAGGAAGCTAGAATGAGCAGACGCTCTTGACGGAACACGTCGTTTATAAATTTTCCAGTTTCTCTCATCATCTACACACACAGACACACACACAGACAGACAGACAGACAGACACACACACACACACACACACACAGATATATGGCATTTGCCTTGATGAAGTCTCTAATAGGTCGAAACACGTCAGTTAAGAAGACATTTTCCCTCAAATATAGTTTTGTCTTTCTTTTATTGTGACCCAAGGAAGCCAGAGTGAGCAGACGCTCTTGACGGAACACGTCGTTTATAAATTTTCCAGTTTCTCTCATCATCTACACACACACACAGACACACACACACAGACACACACACACACACACACACAGATATATGGCATTTGCCTTGATGAAGTCTCTAATAGGTCGAAACACGTCAGTTAAGAAGTGTTTTTTATTCATTTTGTTTCTTTACAGATACACTCTATCCGAAAGTAATTTACACAAACACACACACAGATATATATATATATTTGTCTGTGAATGTATGTAACAATATAGAGATTCACTTTATAAAAGAAAATTCTGTCTTTCTCTACTCTTTCACTTTGAATAAAAAAAATCTGTAATATGTATTATGCGTTATACAATATAGTCTTAAGTATCTAGGTTAATGGTCACAGAAAATGCTGAAATCTTCTACAGCTCGGCCCGAGCAGGAGAAAGTCTCTTTAATATTTATTCTATATTCATACTGGCATATCTGTTGCCCATCCTCGCAAAGGTAAAATCTAATAACAGCGATGCTATTAAGAACTTGTTTTGACATTTGTAGCTTCATGTTTAGTATTCTTGCATTAATATACGAAATAATAGCGCCCACTTCGAAATTTCAATAAACATGAACAAATAAAGCACTTTTCTATAAAAACGCGGAAGAATATAAAATATGGAATGAATATATTTTACTGATTTTGGATTATCGTTCCGACTTTTATTCTCTGAATATATCCTTATAGCCAAAAGATAATGGTTCAAATAAGAATGGGAGGATATATTGAATCTATGCAAACATTCCCTTTTAATAAGGTTTTCAAAATGCGCATATATTTCTTTCTTTCTTTCTTTCTTTCTTTCTTTCTTTCTTTCTTTCCCAGTCTGTTCATATCTATCTATCTATCTATCTATCTATCTATCTATCTATCTATCTATCTATCTATCGACCCATTAAACGTCTCTGACGGTTGCTGACAAGTTTGTTCAATGTTTTTAGTTCCCATGAGAATGACAATGGAAGCAAGTTAGATACTTGTAAAACCTATTGCGGATGAGACAAACTCATTTGTTCTCTACAAGGCCTGGTCTATTTTGAGAAATCTGTCCAGCGCGTCGGTGTGTCTACCGTACACACACACACACACACACATATATATATATATATATATTGTGTGTATTTAGGCAGCAGCTTTTCATTCATACACGTTTCATTAAATAATATAGAAAGTGTTGTCTATTTATTTTATGCAAACTCTTTTCATGACGTCTAATAAGTTTAATAAAATTATAATTGAACGAAGAAAGTAATTCACAATATTGATCCATATTTTTTTAATACAATCTAAGCTTTCGGCTTACATAAGCCATTATCAAAGATGTCAATTACAACATATTAAGCAATATACGGACAGTCTGTGAATGTTTACATAGATGATCTCTAAGCAACGATAAACACGTGCATATAAGACGCTAGAAGCGAAAATCGCACCGCATCTCATGACATCACACATGACCACGCGAGAGTGAATTGGAGAAGTATGAAGTATGGAAAGCCACACAATTCCGTAAAATACTTCTCGAAAACACAATTATACTTCGACATGAAGACAGTAGACAAAAACTAAAAATCCTTGAAGCATTATACATTAAACAGTTGAAACCCAACCTAAACAAAATCAACTATGGAATCTCTACAAATATCCTTAAATGTCTGTAGTTGGTGACGGAGGCCATGTGGTCATGTGTGACGTCATGAGATGCGGTGCGATTTTCGCTTCTAGCGTCTTATATGCACGTGTTTATCCTTGCTTAGAGATCATCTATGTAAACATTCACAGACTGTCATCACTGTCTCTGTCCGTATATTGCTTAATATGTTGTAACTGACATCTTTGATAATGGCTTATGTAAGCTGAACGCTTAGATTGTATTAGAAAAACATGGATCAATATTGTGAATTACTTTCACTTGTCTATATTATTAAATGAAACGTGTATATATATATATATATATATATATATATATATATATATATATAAATAAAAAGACTTAAACCAGTTCGAAGTCCTGATCTCCTCTACCGACAAGGCTGAATGCTTTGCTCGAAATTATCATTCAACTCTACGCTCGACTCCTCCGGTGTACCCATACCCGACTTCCCTCTTAGAACTGAGGCCATATTGAGTGGATTACACATAACCCCATCTTTGGTACTGGGCGTTATCTCTAATTTAGATCCCAAAAAAGCTAGTGGCGGTGACGGGATACCAGCCATTGTCTTGAAGAAATGCGCGCCTGAACTGGCGCCCGCCCTTTCGAAACTATACAACTACTGCCTCAAGGAATCTTGTTTTCCTGACTGCTGGAAGTCCTCTTCGATCGTTCCTGTCTTCAAGAACTCCGGTGACCCCTCTGACCCTTCCAACTACCGTCCTATCAGTCCCCTCTTCGGCAAAGTCTTCGAAGCTCTAATCAATATCGGGGTAGTTAACCACCTCACATCCCATAATCTGCTCTCTGACAAGCAATATGGTTTCCGCTTTGCCCGATCTACAGCCGATGTGCTCACAGCCATCACTGAAACAGTCTACCGAGCTCTCCAAAATAATGGGGAAGCCCGAGCCGTGGCACTTGACATCTCCAAAGCATTTGATGGGGTTTGACATGGCGGCCTTCTGCGCAAGCTCCAGGGTTATGGCATTACGGGTCGATTATATAACCTAATACAATCATTCCTGTCAAACCGAGAATTGAAGGTCGTTCTCAACGGATTCTCCTCCAGTTCCTATCCCACGAACGCAGGTGTCCCTCAAGGCTCCATCCTAGGCCCCACTCTATTCCTTATCGACATAAATGACCTTCCCGACGCCGTAACTTCCCAAGTAGGCATCTACGCGGATGACACCACAATTTATTCCTGCCTCAAAAACAAATCTAGTCTCGTTGACAAAACTCACCTTGCCGTGCGTCTCGAAAAGGACCTCCAATCGATTGTGAACTGGGGCATGAATTGGCTGGTCAACTTCAACGCTTCGAAGACAAAACTGCTCTCTATTAATCACCACAGAGAGCCTTCCCTTCCCTCCATTAGAATGTCTGACGCTCAACTTCTCGAGAGCAACTCTCTGCGGCTTCTCGGTCTTACGTTGACTGCTGACCTGAGATGGAATAAATACATCGAGTCAATTGCCTCGTCCACTGTGAGGAAAGTTGGCTCCCTGAGCCGCACTAGGAAGTTTTTCTCCCCCGAGTCGATCCTCCAGCTATACAAATCCACAATTCGCCCTTGCATGGAGTATTGCTGCCATATATGGTCTGGCGCCCCTTCTGTTTGCCTCGGGGTTCTTGATAGGCTCCAGAGGCGGATATGCAATATGGTTGGCCCTGCCCTGGCGTCTCGTCTACAGTCACTTTCTCACAGACGCGCCGTCGCCTCCCTCTGTCTGTTCTACAAATACTTTCATGGAAATTGCTCCGAGGAGCTGCATTCGCTGGTTCCCAGACGTCATGAGTTCCAGCGCTCTACGAGGCTGGCATCCCGCCCTCACCCCCTCACTGTCGAAACTCCTAAATGTAGCCGTCTCTTCTACTCTAATAGCTTCATGTGGAACTCCCTTCCCTTCTCCTGTTTCCCTGCGAGCTATAATCTCCAGCTATTCAAGTGTAATGTCAATCGACAACTCCAGTTGCCTTGATCTATCCGCTACCCCCACCCTTTCTTCTATCACTCCTATCTGATCTTGCTATTTCCTGTAACCCCTTGCATCCTAGTGGCTTCCCGCCTTGCTTGGGGTTAAACGCTTAAAAAAAAACAAAAAAAAAACACTAATATTCCATGGTTAAAATTTATTCCATTGGAATCGTAAATACGATCCAATGCATCAGACCTACAATATATATATATATATATATATATATATATATATATATATATATATATATATATATATGAATATATATATATATGTGTGTGTGTGTGTCTATGAAATTGGGCACAGAAGTCAACACCCAGAAGCGACAACCTGTTTCATGCTATCTGCCATCGTCAGGCCATGTGCTTTGCGTTTTTGCTCGACTATTTATATATACAGGTCAGTGGGACATTGTGCGTAGGCCATTGTATTATTTTAACGGTTATTTTGCTGGACAGTATCTGTTATGTTTCGAATTATTCTAGGGTATATTGAGTGGAATAGTGGTAGATCTGGATGCAGATTTTTTGTCTATTTATAGTGTTTTTTTTAAAGTTATTTATTTATTATTGATTATTTTTTTATTGGTTGTTATTATTACGGTTACTTGTATTCATGTGTACGTTAGTTTATTTGATTATTGATTGGTTTGGGTTAATTTATTTTATTTATGTTTCTTTATTTATTTTATATTTTATTTATTTACTTTTTGTTTATTCTTGTTCGTTTACAGTTTTCGATTTTTAAGTTACTTAGTAAAATTTTGTTAACGTGTCTGCATTTGGATATGAGTTCTGATCGTATTTTTAATGGTTCGTTTTGGTTGGGGAGGGTTTTTATAGCTATTTTTTTCTCCAGACAGAGTTTGCAGTTTTGGGATATATATGATATACTTGGTGTGATTCTTGTTTTTGTTTTTAATCTCCCAGATGTCTTTAGAAAGCATTGTGCTGATCGCATATTTACTATTTATTCTATGCCAGATTGGTGGGCTGAACAGAAACAAATGAAAATAAAAGACAACTGTATTTTATAACATAATAAAATAACTTTTATTCACTTACTACCTTATAATAGCAAAGGCACCTCGACGTGGTGTAATGGTCTTGGCCTTGTGTCACATCTAAGCCGGGCTTAGAAAATCACTACTACCTTATAACAACAAGAATTAGTTTGGATTAAACCATGAGTTCAGCGTGCGTGTCAGCTTGTCCCCATGTTGAATTCAGAAATGCTGCGCTGCCACTAGTGCACAAGGGAGATAACTCATTTATATATTGAGTTATTGCCCTTTATATGTGGAGTAAGTTAGCATCCTCTAACAGATCAGTAAAGGATTTTTTCTGTGTCTAGGGTCCTTCAGTTACTCCTATGTATACCTTATCTTCATCTTATGCTGATTTTACAGTGGTTTGGATATTAAATAATTTCATATTTACATACGGTCTGTCCCTGATATTGAGTACTTTAACTTATAAATATCGCATACCTTAAAACTATACTTTATCATTATACACACACACACACACACATATATATATATATATATATATATATATATATATATATATGTATGTATGTATGCGTGTGTGTGCATATATATTATAAATTAATTGATTTAAAATATATTTTTTTCGCTACACAGTTCTAACCATGTTTCAAAAATGCAATATTAATACTCTGTAAATTTACATTGAGCACTATTTTGTAAAAATAAAAATATCTATAAGAACACCGGATTATATATCTTACTGTTCTTTTTATATATATATATATATATATATATATATATATATATATATATATATATATATATATTTTGACGTATGAGGGACCAGCAACACAGTTCTGAGACTAACGGTATATATGGTTCGATTATAGTGGTGAAAGATTTTGCAGGACGGGCCACTACACTTTTTGGAGGTGCCAAATGCAGAGAACTGGTGCACAACCTGTCACAATGTCCCCAAACGAGCTTCTTCAGGTTTTGAATTCAGAGTTGTCCCTCTCTTCCCCTAAACTAGCTGCCACCCACGGCTATAGGACGCAGGCGGTACTGCTATTTTTCGCCTCTGAGATTTCTCAAATCTAGGCGCTATGCATTAATCCACCGTGCCTCCGATCTCTCTCTCTTTCTCTGTCTCTCTCTCTATATATATATGCATACATACGTATATACAGGTATATACGTAAATAAATATAGATACACACAGAGTTTCTATGTGGATGACGTGCTGTCGTTCGCCGATTGAGCACTATGGAGAAAGAGAACTTTTTAACAGTAGCTGCTCCTGCTTAACGCATAGCTCTTTGCATGAATTGAGCGCTCTGGCTGCTGATTTAGCGTTTATATACATCACGTATATAATACGTTAAAAGATTCCCTTTGTCTGTTGTGTGCTGATAGATTAATCTGTATGTAGATGCCTGTGATAAGTTTTGGTTCCGAAAAGCATATAAAAATAAAAGGGAACTTTTAAGTAGAAAAAAGTTTGGAAATAACATCTTGTTTGGGGTTTTGTTTTGTTTTACGGCATATCAACCTCAATGGGTTATTTAATGCTGGTATTTTTTTCTGGTTATATTTTGTTTTGTCAAAAATATGTTTCTGGTAATATTTGCCCATAGCTGAGACCTAGCGGCCTTAAGCAAGTGGATGACAGGAAGTGGTCTGGGAGAGGTGGCAGATGGAAGGAACTTGTTGAGAGCTGCAAGGGATAGGGGGTGGTGGAGAGCCATGATTGCCTACACCCTGAAAAGACACGGCATATAGAAAGAGAATCGGAAACTCAACCAGATGTTGATCCAAGGTGAAACCCTAGAAAAAGATTAAAAAAAATGATAAAAAAGTATTAATCTTACATCCACTCCTTGCAAACCAACGTTAAGTGACGAATTAAAATAAAATATTGAACTTAATAATTAGCCAAGGGTTGATGTTGTGCAACTAACGCTGACCTTGGTCGATGACATGACCTTCAATCTGAGACAAGTCAAGCAAGCATAATTGTATGCCTTACAGTTCTGATCGCTTCCACAAATTAACTTGAGCCTTGCTATATTGGAAAATGTCAGCTTAGGTCATTGATATATTCTCATCCATCATTCGGGGTCTAAAGGAACGATATTCGGGGCGAGATTTTTGCACTGTTTACATTCTGCCTGTAACTATTATCCGACGTAGTTCACTTTTCAAATGGAGAAATACCAATTGGCAATTTATTCCGATCAATATCTTTCCATCTGTTAATTTAACGCTGTGCTATGACCGGTGAGCACCTTCCGTCTCTGTCAGCTTGATGTCAAATCAACGGAACTCTTTATTACAACCGCTTGGTGACAGCCGGAGGGAAGAAAGGCCTACAGTAAAAATTAACCAAGATGAGGACAGAAGCCCAATTAAATGACCATCTCATGACGATTCTTCATCTGATAATTTTACTTAATTGCTTTCTCTGTCTCCATCTGTTTCTACTGATGGCAACTTGTCATGGAGTACTGATTATCACACAAGTCTTATAAACCTTTACTAAAGTGATTTAGATTCTGAATACTTGCTTCAATCTTGTGTCTAACTAATGATAAATTCATGAAAAATCTAAATTTTAAAAACTGTTATTTTAGGCAATTTAATCATATTTATGAAATTATTGAATGTGTGGGTAGAGTAACGGTTGTCGTTGCAAAATTGGAACCGACATGCCGAGTTCAAGATCTGAACGAGTTGATTTCGTTTCTGTTTACAGTCTATAAATTTCATCAGTCAGAAAATATAGCCGAGTCTCTTTCGTTTATGCTAGCAGGCTATAACTTTCAATACTCTGCAGATCTCGACTAGTCTGTTTCGTTTCTCTTAGCAGTCTATAACCTTCACCAGTCTGACCACCTAACCTAAAGTTCGTTTTGTTTTTGTTTGCAGTCTATAATCTTCATGTCAGAAGATATGACAGAGTCTCTTTCGTTTTTGTCAGTTGGCTTATAAACTGACCGAGTTTGTTTCGTTTGTGTTAGCAGTATATAAACTTCATCAGTCAGAAGATATAACCGAGTCTGTTTCCTTTCAGTTAGCAGTCTATAACCTTCATCAGTCTGAAGATATGAACGAGTCTGTTTCGTTTCTGTTAGCATTCTATACCGTCTATATCAGTCAGAACATATGACTGAATCTCTTTCGTTTCTATCAGCTAGCTTATGATTTCACCGGGTTTGTTTCGCTTCTGTTGGCAGTCTATGCCTTCATCAGTGAGAAGATATGATTGAGTCTCTTTCTTTTCTGTCAAATGGCTTATGATTTGACCGAGTTTCTTTTCTTTCTGTTAGCACTTGATAACCATAATGTTGTGGATTCCGTGAATGGAATCCTGCACAAATGAATAGACAACGCAAGTAATTGAGATAGAAAAATAAGTGTATTAAACGTAAGAATACAGACTTGAAGTGAAGATTAGTAGTCCAGGAATGCGGGTTAGTAGAAAGTATATGTACAAGTCTCTGTAAGTAAAGCCGTAATTATCTCTCTCTCTGGAATCTTGTATAACTCTCTGAGAACACCCTGTCTCCGTATCTCTCAACGTATCTCAACGTATCTCGGTATTTAATATCCCACCCACGAGGAATATAGATGGCACAAGGCCGAGTTTAATGTGGGTTTCTCCGATCCCGTAGGTTCGGCCAAAAAATATACCCTTTGAACCGACCTAGACGGGTTCAGGGCCTGTCTACCTCCCCGGACGAAACCTTGCCCTTCGGCAAAGCTTCGTCCAGGTTCCTCTCTGCCAAACCAGAGAGTTCAACAGACGTCGAAACTGTATCTCAACGTATCTCACTATTTAATATCCCACCCACGAGGAATATATGTGGCACAAGGCCGAGTTTAAAGTGGTTTTTCCGAGCCCGTAGGCTCGGCCAAAAATATACTCTTTGAACCCGCGTAGACGGGTTCAGGGCCTGTCTACCTCCCCGGACGAAACCTTGCCCTAACGCAGAGAGTTCGACAGACGTCGCTAACAGTCAAGGATTGTATCGCGACGTAACTCAACAGCAGGTATTCTCTCTGTCAGTATAAGTATACTTTGGACGAGTCCATCTTATATAAAAAAGGGAGAGCCCCACAACACATAATCACTTTGAAGATCTGACTGTTACGTTTCTATTTGCAGTCTGTAACTTTCAATGTTTAAACAGTAATTTTGTTAACTTTAACATTATCAACAGCGTATATTATTGCTTCCAAGAGATACTTCCTTGATTGTTTCCATTATCATACATCCCGCTTAAATTTCTACGAGGTGAGAGATCAATATATTTTAATGTAGGTGTAGGCTTTCACTAAGTATCAAGAGATTCATAACTTTTTAAACTCCAAACTCATTTATATCTCTGATTGACTACGCTTTTAAAAGATTTCAATAATAAATTCAATTCAGTCAGTTGCATAATCCCAAAGGGACCCTTGACTCACTTTTTGTCAAGACAGCTTTGTCATTTCTTGTTCAAGGCAGTCCTTTCAAGTGTCAGTATAGTGGTATTCTTCTGATCTTTCTCATTTAGTTTTTACATATCTTTACCAGGATGTTGGCTATATAAAATTTATACACAGAGCTTCATTCTTCTCTTCTGATTACATGGCGAAAATCAGTTTAGCTTTCTTCTTTTAATCTCAGCTTTTTTCCCCTTACGATGACCATTCTTATCCTGTCTTTGATATTTTTCGCAGCCATGGTTTTAGGGCAGTTGTTTTGAAAGGCTGAGAGACTTCGTATTTTCTCATTGTTTAGATTCTACAGACATAAATTCCTTTGGGGATGATCAGAGCATAGTACAGCTTGGCCTTGATAGGGTGTGAAATATCTTTCTTGTTATATAACTTTTCCTTCAGTTGTCCCAGATCAATAGTGCTATTATCCGCTTTATATAATCAATGGAGCTGGGACAACTGATGATCGAAAGACAAATTTTTCAAAATTTCAAAATTTCAACAGCTTCACTATCTATCATTCATTTATCATTACTTTGAGTTTGGCTGTTTCTTTTGAATTCACAATTCTTTTTAAGTTCTTCTACGGACAGTTTCACTTTAGCAAATATTTGGGAACTCAACGTATAATCAGCATATCTAATATCCTTTGAAATTTTTTTTCTACCAAGGTGCAGGTTAGATTGTAGGCTGGTTAAACTATCCAAGGCAAATCATCACCCGAAATTTAAAATAAGGTTCTATCTGCATTTTTTGCTTTTTTGAGGTAATTGATATCAAATGTTGGCCATCCATATCTTTTTCATAAATTGATAGAAGCATGTCTTTATATACTCTCGGCATTAAATGAAGAGTTTTATACAAAACCTGTGGTGATATAGAGCGTTGCAAACAGAACGTTCCAAGGGTCATAACTAAAAAATGAAAAAGGTAACATAGAAACATTTTTAATATCAGTTTCATTTCGTTTGTTTTACGGTATATCAACTCTTTACGGGTTATTGAATGCGTAAATTTAATTTTCTTGGGCGCATTGATAATTTTTTACTATTAAAATCTATTATTGGAAATTTTTCTCTATCAAAATGTATTGCTAAAATTATTTTCTATTAAAACCTATTGCTGCATATCTTTTCTATTATAATTATTGCTGGAATTTTTTCTATTAAAATCTATTGCAGGGATTTTTTTTAATAAATTTATTGCTGAAATTTTTTCTCTTAAAATCTATCGATGGAAATTTTTACTATGCAAATGTATTTTTCAACTTCTTAATGTTTTGACCCCAGTCTGGAGGTTAATTATTTGCCCATACCTGGGACACTAATATGAATTAAAAGGTTCTTCCACACATCTCAAAGCCTCCTGAGCAGGGACCTTGCTGTCGGACGTTGTTTATCGTCATACCCAAGATGGTTTTTAATTTCAGTACACGACATTCAAAAAAATGTTCTATAGTACATACTAATCGGGAAATAAAGCATATTAGTTTATAGATTGTATTGGAGAATGATTGTTGAAGAAAATACGTCAGATATAATCACAAAGAAACAAGACGAAGTAGGAAGAAAGTGTGGAATCTTCCACATTAGCCTTCCACCCCTATCGGAAAAAAGATGTATTCTTCCCTAAAAAAAAGCCTTAACCAATCACCACTTCGTTTCAGTAAATTCAATTTTCTTTTAGTTAAGAAACACTAAACTGTAGCAAAGTCGAAACAGGTCCTTTTCCCACCGAAGCTCCCTGGAGTCAATATAAAAAAACGCATGACTCAATTCAAGTCAGTCAGTCAGTCAATGAGTTTCGTGAGATGCTACCAAACTCCACGCATGTCAATTCACTGACTCAACATCACTTCAAAATTCTCAACATACTCAACACAGCACTCAATCGACCATTGTCCGCGTGGTAATCAAATTACAATTGACTTAAAAAGTGAACGTTTTCACTACACAAACAGTAATTGTACAATTCATCAATTTAGCCAAACAGTTAAAGGCAAAGAACTCTTCACAATTTAAATTCTAACTAACAAGTAACACACGCATACACACTAATATTTGAACGAACGCATTTGAGATTTTTCCTTGCAGAAACCAAATTATATTAATTTCACTAACAAATCAAAACCATTAACTTTTATTGACCAAATTTCTGCATGAACATTCTTCATAACCTTGTCTCAATTGCCACAATCAACAAACATTCTGTTATCCTTGCATGTATATCTATTGTATATATAAAAATCTCTTTATTGTTGGATCTCTAACCATTGTGTTTTTAGTAATTTCTTGCAATGCAAATTGTCCTTATATTCTTTATTTGGTCTACGTGTTGTGGAATAATGCATAATAAGCACGCATAATCTTTGTCTTACATAAATTACCTTCTGAAACATTTTCACTCAAGCTACAACCCGCATCAAATAGAATAAGCAACAATTGCAGGTATAAATAATGTATGGTTGTAAGCAATGCAACATGCGACTTATGGATTGGAGATATCAAAAATCAATCAAGAAGTTTAAATATTTGGGGGTAGTTTTAACAGTTTTGGAAAATGTGGCACATAAATCCGAAGGCGTATTGAAAAAGTGATGTGGACCCAAAGTTGGGACCACGGAAGGAAAACACGGAACACGGATTAGAGGTAAGAAAGATATATTAAACAAAAAGGTTACAAAGATAGTGTAAGTGTAAGCGAAGCTTACTATGTGCTAGTGTCCAATATTGGTAGTCGTACGCGGCTGATACTACGGTATTAGAATACTCTCTCTCTCTCTCTTTCTTCCTCTTCTCCTAGAGTGTTATATCGCATAGGTTATATAGTCCTGGAAGAGTCTATGTTGTAGGTATGTTACGGTCTCACAACAAAAAGAGAGGGAAAAAAAACCTTCCAAAGGCTAAACAAAACATTTAGAAACAGGAAAACATTACTTAAACTATGTAAGCAACTGAGAATTTTAAGGAAAATAGAAAGAAAAACATAACTTGCACTCAGAAAGAGACATTTCTAGGACACTTAAAGAAGAAATGGGCTTTGAGAATTTGTCATCCACAAGATATATTGAAGGTAACATGCCTAACGATTGGATGCAATGAATGACAGAACAGTAAGTGAGTGATATAGTAAAAAGACAAACGTTGCTCAAAGCAACAAAGGATAGGAAGTCGTGGAAGACCTTGATCGCACACGCCATGAAGGAACACGCCATACAAAAAAAAAAGAAGATTACGTATAACAACAGACTCTCTTAATCTCCCAAAATCCATGTAACACATGCAATGGTAACTCATTTTATTAGCGAAATAACATATTTCTGTTGATTGGTTTCGTGGAAATATTTTTAGATTGTAAGAATTTTTTTGTTGGAATGGGAAGAGATAATAATGGTATAGTGATACAATCTTAATAATTAACCCATAGCTGGGGGAAGGAAAAGAAGCGTGGCATATCAAAACCTCTATGGGTTATTGAATGCCGAAATCTAAATATTTTGTATGACATTGTATTTTATTTTTGGAAATAATAATGGTTTAGTGACATATGCCGTACTAATTACCCCATAGCTGGCGAAGAAGAGGTGGATTCATCCCTTTCTCAAGGGTATTTGCATATAAGTGAATATAATGAACCCTACTGGAATTGGAACTCGGCTCTCCGATTATCAATTCCCAGGCATTATCCATTACGCCAACCGTACATCCAAACTTACTGCTTTGGTATTTCCAAGTGGTCAACAATCTAGGTACTAACAAGGACTGATGTTGCTTAACTTCGCAACCGGTGTTGTAAGATGACGTACTCGTAAGCCATTTGTAGAAATATAAATATAAATAAAGAACCTAAAATTAATTATTTTCTGACAAATTATTTTCATTTTCAAGAAAAAAAAATCATTTTTTTCTAAATAATGTACTAATTAAAAAATGTAAAATGTAAATGTAAAATGTCTTAAATCTTGCCAAAAGACGATAAATTTAATGAAACGGGGCAACAGAAGATTTCAAGCTTGAGTTTGGCTTAGATAAAAGTGAGGAATGTTGTAAATTCTATTGCTATTCTATAACTCGGCTCTCTGATTAACGATTCCATAGGACATTACACCACCCGCACATCCAAACTTACAGCACTTAGCATCACCAATCGGTTACTCATCTAGGTACTGACCAGGCTCGACGTTGCTTAAGTTCGATGATCGTTCGGGAACCGGTGTTTTGAACATAATGTAATCGTAGTCTTACATATTATTGTCTTATAAAAGCATATTTAAATTGATAGAGGCAATATGGTGCAGTTGGTTGTAACTTGGAAAACGAATTTGACTTCGATTAATATCATTTCTACTCATTACGTTGCTGCAAATGCAAGACATTAACCTAAGAACTTGTGTTGTATTCCCTAAATAACCCCATCAAACCGAGACCTTCCTACGGATATCATGCTTAGTTCAAAAACATTACAACGACCAACTGTATACAACCGCCTTCACGGGTTAAAAAAATGGTTTTGAGCGAGTGAAGCTAGTGGGTCTTATATCGTTTGTTCGGACGTTCGGATGTTTAATATGAAAAAATGATGACAGAATTACTTATATGCCTAACAAAATACATTACACCATATTAATCTTATAAAGAAATGAATGAAAGCTTCCCCACTATCACCATTACCAATTAAGTGTTGTCAATGGGTGTAACAACTACAGGGTGCGATGAATGAATTGTCGTCTAAATTACACAAAAATGAAAATAACACTGATGTGGTACCATTTACCGAGGCAGAAAAAGAAAAGAAAGAAAAGAAGGAAAAAAAAGGCGAGACCCAAAACGTGGATGATAAGCAGAACACCACGGCTAAGAGACAATGGTTAAAGGATATTTTGATAAGTAATTAATGGCGAAAGAGTGTCATTACAATGATAGGAAAATTCTGAGTGGATAAAGGAATCGGGTGTGTTTTGGCGACGGCTGTGTTATCTGGGATGCGTAAACAAACTGCTGACCAAAAAAAATCCAAATGAAAATGTTATTTCGATAAGTGACGGAAAACAGGTGGACAAAAGGGCTTTGGATAGATATGAAAAATTTGTGTCAAAAGCCGCACACGATGTGTCCACTGACCGATTTCTTTCGACGGAACATCTTTGGCCTGCGATAATAAAATTATGTTATCAGAAATATGTACCGAAAGGAAATGAATGGGAACTTAGAAATGTTCTTTTCGGGGCGACGTCTGGTCGTGTTAGAAAGACCACCCATTCTGATAATTAGCGATAAGATGACTGACGAAGCCCAGGTGTAGAACAAGAGTTATGACCACCGTCGTTTGAAAATGATAACTGCGATTAAGAGGAAGAAAAGGAAAAGAAAAGATTGTTTCAGGAAAAAAAAAAAAATCTTGCTTAACTAAAAAAAAAATTAAGCCGCGGATTCGTCCACGCCCGACTAGGACACCATTGGTCGAGTGGTGATCATGTGACGCACGAAGGAGGCTGTCGCCGCCCATCCAGAGGATAGGTATGAGAAGCTGCTACGAAGAAGTGGGGAGGGCAGCTCACGCCCCTCTGAAGTATGGTGAGAAGGTGGGGAGTAAAAAAAGGCTCCCAAAAATGGAAAAGAGGAAAATTCCTAACCAGAAATAAAAGAGGTGGATTTGTATTTAGAATTATCGAGGAACCCTCGACGCCGACAAACCCACCCCGGTTTTGGTCGGCGTCCATATAAGGGAAGCCGCAGCAAGCAGAAATCAGTTGAGTTCAGTTCAGCAGAGTGGAGTTGCAGCAGAGAGTTCGCAGTGGAAGTTGGTTCCGCCTCGCAGATAGCTCACTTGAAAGATTCACGCACATTCCGGACTCCTCTTCAATCCAAGAACAATTATTTTGAAGAGCGACTTAGATGCAGACCACCAAAATAAGTTTTTTTCGACTTTCGTCCGAAGACACACCGAAAAACCAATTTCTTAAAGAGCAAACAACTTGAAGCGTTAAAACTCGCCTAACGGAAAACAACGTGTCACAATCCATAGAACGGGTCGGGAGATAGACGCGGTCCTATGTATCGAACAACTAGACATAAAGTTTGTTATCTTTTTCTTTGATACCTTGAACTTTTGAGTTTTCATTTTATTTTCTTTTATGCATATTTGTGTGGTGTCACCCCCGTTGAACCCGATTTGCATTACGGCCCCAACTACTGATTGATCTCGTCTGCCTAAGATCAATTCACAACGTGGATAGGCAGACTGGAGATCAATGCAGTTACTTTGGTAACCAGGCGTTGGAAGCGAGTTGGGAACGACGAGGCTGATATCAAATCTAACCAGATTCCCACCCGAATCACCAAAAGGTTAGAACGTCACATTTGGGTGCCGCGACCGATACCAAGCCAGTTGGTCGTCACATGACGAGACAACACGACTGACGCGACAGGCGGACGTCACGTTTGGAGCGGCGACACCCGAACGGAGCAGCGAGGAGCGACAGCTGGCGCCGCGGCGAAGACGTCACAGTTGGTGCCGTGGTAGACCAGGATAGGACGTCACAGTTGGCGCTGCGACCAGGGGACGACGTCACACTGACATCTCATTTTAACAGATATATTTACCAAAATTATACGAAAATCTCTTGAAATACTAAAGAGTAAATTTATTCAATAAAATCGGCAGAGACTTCAACCACGCGCCCCCCAGACGACTTCGGTATCTCCTGCATCTATTCTGGACTGTCTTCTTGTTTAAGTTGGTGAATGCTGACACAACCCTTGCCTTCATTTCATCTTTGGTGTTACAAAGAGTTTTGTTGGTCTTTCGCTCAACTGCGCCCCACATATAATAATTAAGGGAGTTGCAGTCTGGGGAGTGAGGTGGTCAGACGTAAGGGTCACAGAAATTGTCTGACAGCCATGACTGTGTTCTCTTGCTTATGTAGCACGGTGCTGTGTCCTGTTGCTAAATATAGGATCTTCCATCAGCCACCACCTGATCCAGAGCAGCACTAATTCGTCAAGGTACCTGATGCAGGTCTCCGCGTTGAGTCTGAGGCCCTGCGAAAAGATAACTGGATGCATAACTTTCCTTAGCACAAATAATCTCCCCAAACTCTTTCCTAATCACCATTTGATTAATCCATATCTTTCCGAATCCCCTGCACTGGCATCCAAATACTCTGAAATGTTCGTATTGGAGCTTCCGGCGCGAATACCAAGCAGTGCAGCATGCCACTTACAAATTTCTGGCTGAGTGAATTGCGACATGGTGCTTTTTTTCTCACAGACGGTACCCAGACTGACCCTGCCATAATACGCAGTCGACAAAATCTAAAACAAACAACGCGCATGCGCAAAATTAAAAATATAAAATGGCGACAATTTCCCCATCACGCTCTGTTGTTACTGTTACTATTCGTTATGGGATAATATTTTGCTTGAGTGATCATTCCCTTCTCGATTAATTATTTTAGTATATGGATCAGTTATGCCACAAATTGAGTATAGGAGAAAAAAAATGAACATTGAATAGGATGCTTTAAAATCAAAGATTAACCTCAAAACTCGAGTCATGTTCTTAAATGGCCTCATCAGGATGAGATTTTCCCCTGGATGTCATGCTTAGAGCCAAAACTGTTCAGAAATATCTAAACTGTCAGCTGTAGGCAATCGTTTTCTCTGATTAATGATTAAAAATGGCGAATTAAGCCTTAGCGAGGATTATCGTTCTTTGAACCGCAACAGAAACACAGAATAGAAATCTGTACCGAATAAAAGAAACCACATCACTTGAAGACTTTCAACAGCTGCAACAACCAAAATGGATAGCACATGTAACTGGAAGAGAATATAATGACATATGATATTGCCGTTGTACACTATTTCGAACAAAAGGATAGGAAAGAAGTTCCCATTAGTATCGGAAATAGCGATTACAATTACTAGACTTAAGAAACCGATTTATAAATTTCAACCAATACTAGCAATGGCTACTCGATGAATGAATGTCAAATGTTTACGTATAAGAAAACGGCTAATATTACCGTTACTGTTACCAATATTATTGTTGTGGCAATGTATGTGCAAAGGCATAAAAATAACTTGCCTACCCAGTAGGGAGACGGGGTAAATACCAACAATCTTCCTTTTTCCACGATAACAACGATATACTGGATAAATGCAGGGTGCGATGGGCGAAATTGTCGCCATTTTATATTTTTAACTTTTCCAATGCGTGTTGTTTGCTTTTTTTTATTTTGTCGACTGCACAGCAGGGTCAGTTGGGCACCGTCTGTGAGAAAAATAGTACTATGACACAATTCACTCTGCCAGAAATTTGGAAACGGCATGATGTACTACTTGGCATTCGCAAGGGAAACTACAATACGAACATTTCAGATTATTTGGTATCAATCTGAGGATACTGAAGATGATTCTAAAAGAGTTGGATGATTCTATTGGTGATTAGAAAGGTATTTCGAGTGGGTCAACAGTGATGACGACGTTATGCCTCCATTCATCCCACAGACCCTCAGACTCATCATGTGCCTTGACGAGGTAGTGCTTCCATGGATCAAGAGTGTGGCTGTTGGAAGACATTATTTTTGTCAATCGGACCCTGCATCATGCCATTACAAGCAGGAGAACCCAGTCATAGCTGTCAGACAATTTCTGCAATCACATCACCCCTTCCATCTGGCCATCTAACTCCCCAGACTGCAACCCTCTTGATTATTATATGTGGGGCGTAGTTGAGTGAGAGATAAAACTCCCAGTAACACCAAAAATTAACTGAAGGCAAGGATAATGGCAGCATTGACCAACGTAAACAAGGAAACTGTCCAAAAGAGTTGCAGGAGATTCCGAAGTCGTCTGGAGGTCGTGGTTGAAGCCAATGGCAATTTTATTCAATAAATTTACTCTTTCATATTTCAAGATATGTTTGGGTAATTTTGGTAATTATTAATCTGTTAAAATGAGAGTTATTTTCATTTTTTGCGTAATTTAGACGACAGTTCATCCATCGCACCCTGTAGAAGAATCCAGTACATCGAACACGGATTTTCTGCGCAGACACACATACATACGCTTAGAAACACAGTACTTCACTTATTTCTACTTTGCTATTCAGTAAAAAAGGCATGCGTAGAACAGTGTTTCCTTTCCAAAATGCAGAAAAGAATTCAATAACCGCCTCTAATTATGAGAAAAAAAACGAATAAAAAGAAACTTTCACTCAATAAACCTCTAATCGATAGATATACGTCTTACACCAATTCGCCGCTTTCTAATTGGAATTCCGGTTCCACTAATAGGATTTCCGTTTCCGGTAATAGAATTTCCTCCTTTTTTCCAGTGCTCATTTTGCTTAGCCCTACACCTATGCAAATAATATTACACTATTCGTGATCGATTGATCGATAAATCAATACATATCTCAGTGGACAACGGGTTAAGCCAACTGCGAAATTACAGAAAAGCTTCTGTCCAAAATACTAATTGAACAAGTGAGGGCTTGATATTTTCGTATCTTAAATGCTTGATTTAGAGCTGGCTTTACATGGTTATGTTACTATAATTTTGACGCATTTTTTGGTTGGTTGCTGATCCGGTAGTCTAACGAAGTAATCTCCTTAGTATGTATATATCTTTTCTTTTCTGCCATCCACTTGCTTAAGCGCGCCAGATATGGCAAGCGTTGTTTTCCCTTGTCTCTCTTTCTCTCTATTCGTCCCGTGAGTATCAGATTCTCCAAGCCCTCCTTCCTTATTATGTGTCCCAGAAACTTCAGTTGCCTCTTTCTGATGTTAAGTATAAGCCCCCGCCTTGTTTGCATCCTCATCGTTTCTCACACGATCGTCCATCATATCCTTAGCATCCTTCTGTAGAACCACATCTCCGTCGCTTCGAGTGTCTTCTTCATCTCTGAGGAAATCGTCCCACATTCGCAGCCGTAAAGAAGGACAGATGTCACGTAAAAGCTCAGATTTCAAAGCCTCCAAAACAAAACTACTTTCATTTAACCACCTCATTTAAACATTTCTGTTTGCGATCTGCATTGCTGATGCTAAACTTCGCCTTCTTGGCCTCACATTTTCCACTAACATTAAGAGGAGCTGCTTCGTCTTCTTCAAGGAAATTTCGTTCAGTGTATCGTGCTAGAAAATTTTTCTCGTAAGAATCCATTTTACACATTTATAAATCTACCATTCATCCGGTTAAGAATATCGTTGCTATATATGTTCTTGTGCCTGTGTTGTATATCTAGAGATCCTTGACAAAATCCAAAGAAAGGTCTGTAATGTACTCTATCCTGACCAAACATCTCGAGTTCAGTCACTTTCTCACCGACGTGACGTAGCTTCCCTCTGTCTTTTTATTAGGATGTCAGACATCTTTTCATTGGTTGTTGATCCGTTTGTATAACGAAGTAACCTTATTAGTATATAAAAAATCTTGTCTTATTGCTGACTCGACCTTTCTAGATAATTTTTCTTTCAATATTTTGTTACTCCTAAGCCCAATGAAAATGTTTACAATGAAACAATGTCGAGTAATCTTACTGTATGAGTACAAATTGGGGAAAAGATTAATTCTGCATCGAAATATTACATGCGATGAGAAATAGATACTCTTTGGCAATAGTAAGAGAGCAGGGCAGTGGTTGGATGCAAGTGAATCACCAAAACAATACCTAAAAACTCTACTGCATCCTAAAAAGTTACTGCTTACTGTATGGTAGTCTTTCAAAGGGGTTATTCATTATTTCTTCTTGCCTCAATGGAAAACAATAACTGCCACTTCGTATTGTGGAGAAATTGAGTATATGCACGAAAAATTGTAAAAGAAACATTGTCTGACACGGCACAGTGAAGCAACTTTCCTAGTAGCACATCTAGCAAGTGATTCAATATAATCACTCCGGTTCATGTCAGTAGAAAACGTGAAACCAAGAAGGTGCAATGTGTCGTTCTCCTGGGGTTAGCATAAGACAGTTTCTTCGTAAAAATCTGTTAAGTGACATAACTTAGGATAAATCGTTTAGTGATTTCTCGTTCTTTTCTTCCCATTTTTGAATTTTCCTAGACTGGCTGCCACACAAGGCTAGAGTGTCCAGTCTACACTGCAATTTAGAGTAGCCATCACGCTAAACTAGATACATCAGTTTGTCATGTTATTGGACCATACTGGTGAAGTAATGGATACCGGATGAGGAATCGGAGAGCCGAGTTCGAATTGCAGTCGGATTCATTACATTCCCTTATGCACGAATTTGGGAATGCTACGAACCTATCTATTTTCACCCAGCCCCAAGCGATAGGTAAATACCAGAAGAGAGTCGATTTATAGATTTAGGTGGTAACCAGTCAAGAAGGAATAGTCTTAATTCAAACCATCTTGGAGAAGCCGAGGAAACACTATTACTGCATTACGTGTGGTGCCTCTACGAACCTAGTGGGTTATAGGCCTCGTGAGTTATGTAGAAGAAATGGATTTGTAACTTTCAAAAAGAAAGCAACAGACACGGCGATCATTTGGAGAATCTCGCACATCCTGCTTGTGGAACCCTCGTGCGGTTCCATGTTTTATAAATACTTTCATGGTAATTGTTCGGATGAGCTCTTCGCTATGGTACCTTGATTTTATGAATCGCATTACTAGATCGATAACAAGATCTCATCAATTTACTTTTGAAGTGGCTAGATGTAACCGTGAGTTCTATGTCTCTTCCCTCGCACTTCTTGAAATCTCTTCCGTCTCCATGCTTTCCCGACAACTTTGATCTTCAAACATTTAAATGCAATGTCAGTCGTTATCTTCTGCCTTCCTGATGACTTTTCTAGTGTTATCGCTCTTTCATAATGTTTTCTGTTTTCTTGTTCTTTGACACACAGTAACTCTTTGTGTCTTAGTGGCTTTCCTGCCTTGCTTGTGGTAAACAAAGTTGTCCTTGCATAATTAATAATACACATTATTTTCCATCAGATTGGACACGAAAATATCTACAGTGTATATTTATTGTTAATAAATTTGCATGTAATTTTTCAGTGCAATTTTGAAATTTACCCCGTTACTATTTACAATAAGAAATTGTTTTTTTTTTTTACTGAAGACATGTTTTAAGAACCGAAAAATATAAATTATTTAAGACAATTTTATTTTCCAGAATCTATCTTCCATATCTCTAGGTTTACCATTCTCGCATGCTTAGAATATTGCTGCCACGTATGCACTGGTGATCTTGCTATTTATTTACAGATTCTTGATAAAATCCAAAGACGCATCAGCAATATTATTGGTTCTGACCTGGCATCTCGACTTCAGTTTCCCATCGCCGTAAAGTTGTTTCCGTATGCTTTTTCTATAAATACTTTCATGGCAATTGTTAGAATGAGATTTTCACTGTGGCTATTTTTCTCTTAGTTTAATTCCCCATCCCCTCCTTCGTTATGTGGTCAATGATGGCAGTTCGCTGGTGGATGCGGGGCGCCTTTCGTTTCGCGTGAATGTTTTTCGTATTTGTTGTTGTGTTTGGATGAGTGCGTGTCAGTGTGAGTGTTTAGGATGAATAAATGTTTTATATTATTATAGTCCCGCATTGATTTCGGTCGTTGAACTGATATTTCTGCCACATTTAGTAATTGTGGGGGTTTTTATTACTAATATTATTTTCTTTAGTTTTTGTAAATAGTTTTGTTTTCATATTGTAAATACTCATTGGGGCTAGGTTTTTTAGAATTGTTGTTTTATTTTCCTCCCCCCCCACAGACAATGAATTGTAAATATGGGGGACTAGTTAGTATTTTCATAGAGACAAAGAGGTATTATGGTGGTTGTAGTAAGAAAAGTACGTATGAATGTGTTGTTTTGGTGTAAGGAATATTGTACGATTCGTACGATTGGGTCAGTGTTTGCGGCTAGCTAAGTTATAGTTAAGACAGAACAAGACCGTCCTTTCCCCAATCCCCCCCACCTTCGGCTATGTGCCACATTTCTGTATTAAACAGAATAAATATCGCTCTTCGCTATGGCACCAAGATGGCGGTACTAGATAGACAGCAAGATCTCATCAATTTACTTTTGAAGTAGCTAGATGTAACCGTGATTTCTATGCTAACAGTCTCTTCCCTCGAACTTCTCACTTATTGAAACTTCTTCCGTCTCCATGCTTTCCCAACAACTTTGATCTTCAAACATTTAAATGCAATGTCAATCGTTATCTTCTGTCTTCCTGTTGACTATTCTACTGTAATCGCTCTTTCATAATGTTTTCTGTTTTCAAATTCTTTCCCACCCAATAACATCTCGTGTCTTATTGGCTTTACTCCCTTGCATAGGTAGAATATAATTAAAAAAATAACCTGACACGAAATTTCCGGAATGTTTCGAATACCATATTTTCTTCCAGTTGCAATTCAAAGAATAATTAACTGCGCATTAGCAGAAACTGTTGATGAGATCATTTCACAATCAAATCTCTCACACCGATGAATACGAATTATGGTCCTAATGGCGGGAAGAGAACACATCGATTCAATGAAGGAAATATTGAGCTTTAAGCTGTGCCATAATTGCCCTGTTTATTTCAGTAAAAACTGCTCAAGCTGAAGTGGCAATCGCTCTGTACAGTTTTAGAAATAATTCCGTTATATTGTCGCTTATGATTATTTCTTTTTCAATGCCAGTCTCTTCATATTCCTCACCTCATCCCTTGGCACAATATCAACAGCCAATAGTTTCATTTCGTGTGAGACAATTTTCTAATTGGCGCGCTGTGTGCATTCTGTCATTGCCAGATGTTAGACATTTGGTCGAGTGCGTTTTAATCACACTAGAAACTGTCAAGTTTTAAATGAATAACGTTTTGTTTGCCTTTCTAGTACCGGACTGGTGAGACTAGTGAAAATATCTGCGAGATAATAAATGGTAGGATTTTAAAACTGAATTTTTGTTTCTTCTCAAATCGTGTAAATATTAAATATCATGACTAGTTTGTTGTAGCAAACCTACAGACGATAATGGGTATGTCGCCTTTCATATAAATACAGTAGTAAATACTGTATGTTGTTCTCCAGCTGTGCTGGTGAAACTCTCTGTCTCCGGAAAGAATAGGATCCTCAGACGATGCTATGTCGAAGGGCAGCGTCTCGTCTCAGGAAACCCCTTCACGACCACGTTTTATACGGGGTCTATGGGGGGAATTTTAGGCCGAGCTTACGGGTTCGGATACCCTACATTAAATTCAGCCTTGTGTCATATCTGACCGCGTGGGGCGTTTGATGGATATCATGCAGTTGGAGATTCATTGTAGAATTCACTTGACTCACTTCTAGCAGTTGACTATTTCTTTTACGCGGCGCTGGCGAATCTTGTATGTTTTATTCTTGTCCTAAGTATTATCGCTGATTACCAACGTTCGTGTGATTATTCTATTCAGTGACCTTTCTTAGGTTACAGCACTTCTAATTTATTCATATATATATATATATATATATATATATATATATATATATATATATATATATATATATATAAGAGATAAATGACTCGAACACTAATATCCCATGGTTATAATTTATTACACTGGAATCTTAATCACAATCCAACATTAGTATTCGATGGTTATAATTTATTACTCTCTCTTTTCGAAATATGTAATAATTTACGAAATATGTATTAATATATATTATTACATAATATATATTAATACATATTTCGTAAATTATTATATATTTTTTTATTATATATATATTGTTAATATATATATATATATATTTATGTAGTTAAACCTAGTTACATATATATATTATTACATATTTCGTAAATTGTTACATATTTCGAATTATATATATATTAAGAAATATATATATATATATATATATATATATATATATATATATATATATATATAGGTTTGTCTGGCTCTCTAGGTTTAACTAGGTCAGCTCTACTTACTGTATCGAGCACTTTATTTAGTTATTTTGCTTACTCGTATCGGGTTTTTTTTCTTTGTGCTTTGAACTTGCATGCTGGACGATTATTTTCGGCTAACGTACATGTTCTTGGTTCTTTCTTTTTTTTTTATACTTTTTTCCCTTTATTATTGGTTTGATTATTTGCAAATCAAGACACCGAAGGTTTTCAAGCGAGTATAGTTTCTTATACTTATAAGATTATTACTACTATTAATAATTATTAATATTAATATTAATATATATATATATATATATATATATATATATATATATATATATATATGCATACATTATTTGTTTACATTTCGGAGATGAGTTATTGTAACTATTTACACTATTTATATTGTTTAGACTGCTCTCCTCATTTTCATTGTCACATTAACAAAGTTTCATTGGAGGAAATGGAATTGATTCTAAGTGTCATGACTGAACGACCCAGGAATGCGAAGATTATATATCAGTAGATTTCAGGAAATAAACATGGGAAGAACGTCTACAAAAAAGTCATTAAACCAATTTTCAGAAACGCCAACGACAAATACCTATCTGAAGTAGGCCGGAGAGTGAATGTGACAATAAAGACGAGGACAACACTCCCAATAATATAAATAGTGTTAACCATATATATATATATATATATATATATATATATATATATATATATATATATATGTATATATATATATATATATATAGATATAGATATAGATATAGATGTATATAATGTATGTAAATTTTATTAATTATGAATATATATTTATTCCTTACCGGTAGCACAACTTTTATGCATAGTGCAATCGTTATGTGTTGATTGAAAACTGACAATCAACACCTCAGGTTTGCATTGTATATGAGTTGTATTAATGAAATATATATATATATATATATATATATATATATATATATAATGACAATTTCTGAAACATTTTCTGACGCATTATATATATATATATATATATATATATATATATATATATATATATATATATGTATATATATATATATCTTGAGGTATGAATTGGGGCGTTGGAGAGCCAAGTTCGAATTCCAGTCAATTTACTGCATTCATTTACGTGCATTTGGAAAAGGTATGAAGCCCTCACTTTTCCGCGATGGGTAAATAGTTGCACAGAGAAGATCCTATGGCCTTGGGTTGCAACTGGACTAGGGGAAGTGCAATTCTGAATTCAAAAACTCATTTGGTTGCCTTATAACGCGCTATTGTCTCGTTTCTCTTTCTTTTTTATTATATTCATTCTTTCTCCTATTTTCTTTTTTCTTCCTTTTTTTCTCTTTTTTGCTTACATTTTGCTTTCTTTTATCTTCTTTCACACACACACAAACACAAAGAAGCATACACGTACACACATACACAAACACAAAGAAATACACACACACTCATACACAAACACACACATACACACACACACACACATATATATATATATACATATATGGAATACGGATATATAAATTTATATACATGAAGAACAATTTTTGGGGAAAGATGTATGACAAAGTGAAAAAGCTTTTCGTGTGACGCGTTTCGACATTTAGGATTTCATCAGACCATGTTTGTTTACGTTAATTCGATTACACATATACGAGAGAAGTTAAAAAAAAATTTTGTGTGTTTTGGGTATATAATCTAGCCGATTCCATTTAGTTTTTTTATTTTCGTTTTTGCTTCCTTCACCCTTTTTAATAATATGTGGGACAACAGAAGAAGAAATGGGTTAGGATATATACCCCCAAAACATAAAAAAAGAATTAAATTCATATACTTATATATATACTGGGTGGTAATAAAGTCATTATGCAGTTGCTTATAATAACAAATAAGACAAAGCAATTAATCAACACTCAACAGAAATTTATATATATATACGTGGACACTTGTATTCGAGGATAAACGTTTACTAGGGCGGCTAGCCAATCCCTATTGTAGACGCTTGCTCACGAGCATTTGTATTTATTCAACACCCACAGAGCGATTTATACTGCAACTATGCTGAACAGACCTTAGTTACAGTTTCTGGGAAAGAGCGTCTTAACTAGACGTGATCAACAATTTGAACAAAGCCAGCATGCTCAAGACCTCGGTCACAATGACTTGTGACTTCGTGCTAGCACAGCTACCGACGGTCAATTTCACTCAAGCCGTGGTATGGTTTTCAGGCACTTTCCAAAGGTGCCGCGCGCTGACAATGATAACATGCTGAGATTTGAACCCGGGTCTCATGTCCAGAATACGAACGTCCTAACCAGTCGGCCACGTTCCCATATACACACCTTGTATAAACAGATCAGATGTGGGTTTATTATTATGACTTGTATCACTAAACAGTTATAACTTTAAAAATAAAAGATTCTTACCATCTAAAACTATTTTCTGGCTTTAAATAACCTGTAAAGGGTTCATAAACCGTAGAAAACAATCAAGCTTACAACCATCTGAAACAACAATTTTCTTCTTAAAAAATTTCAACATAGATATATTTATTTATTAAAGACATATTTATGTTTAACGTTCTTTTTTATAGATACAAGTATTTAAGTAAATGCTCTGTTTATAATAAACAGTATTAAATAACATTTACCGGCCTGAATGTCCGAGAAATAAATAAATAAATTTTCGGACATTTCTTAATATATGACGTCATAGATATATTTATCTTAACGTTTATTATAAAGATAAAAAATGGCCAAATAATTTATACCGTAAATATTAAATTTTAATTTCTCAGAGGAAAATTAAAGGAAGAAAGAGATCAATCCAGAATTCCAAGCACGTTCTGCATGGCTTACGACCATTGCACGTCAACCTCCGGGTTCTCGTACGATCACCGGAGTTAAGCACCGTCGTGACCTGGAGGAGTGACCGCTTGGGAATACCAGATTCTGTAAACTTGGATGGTGTAATGTATAATGGCTCGGAATTCTTAATCAGAGTTTCAATTCCAGTTATGAATCCACCTCTTCTCCCCCAGCTATGTGTTAATTATTAAGACTTAGAAATCATTATTATCCCCCCTAATAATAATAACATTTCCAGATCAAAAAATAACTACTGAATGAAAGAGCTGAAATAATGTTACGATGCATTCACTTTAAAAAGTATTTTTGAGTTCGTATGAACCAGGATGGAAGTATGTACATTCTATTTATCCTCCTCCAATACAATTTCAATAGTCTTGCTTTCCTCTTCCTATATTACACTTCACGTTGGGCGCTTATATTTGAATAATAAAGTGTTAGTAAATAATTTAGCCTATATCGCCTGAGGATAACGAGAAGTTGAAACCCACGCAGCGTATATTTGAGTTCGTATGAACCAGGATGGAAGTATGTACATTCTATTTATCCTCCTCCAATACAATTTCAATAGTCTGCTTTCCCCTTCCTATATTACATTTCATGTTGTGCGTTTATATTTGAATAATAAAGTGTTAGTAAATAATTTAGCCTATATCGCCTGAGGATAACGAGAAGTTGAAACCCACGCAGCGTATATTTGAGTTCGTATGAACCAGGATGGAAGTATGTACATTCTATTTATCCTCCTCCAATACAATTTCAATAGTCTGCTTTCCCTTCCTATATTACATTTCATGTTGTGCGTTTATATTTGAATAATAAAGTGTTAGTAAATAATTTAGCCTATATCGCCTGAGGATAACGAGAAGTTGAAACCCACGCAGCGTATATTTGAGTTCGTATGAACCAGGATGGAAGTATGTACATTCTATTTATCCTCCTCCAATACAATTTCAATAGTCTGCTTTCCCCTTCCTATATTAAATTTCATGTTGTGCGTTTATATTTGAATAATAAAGTGTTAGTAAATAATTTAGCCTATATCGCCTGAGGATAACGAGAAGTTGAAACCCACGCAGCCTATATTTGAGTTCGTATGAACCAGGATGGAAGTATGTACATTCTATTTATCCTCCTCCAATACAATTTCAATAGTCTGCTTTCCCCTTCCTATATTACATTTCATGAAGTGCGTTTATATTTGAATAATAAAGTGTTAGTAAATAATTTAGCCTATATCGCCTGAGGATAACGAGAAGTTGAAACCCACGCAGCGTATATTTGAGTTCGTATGAACCAGGATGGAAGTATGTACATTCTATTTATCCTCCTCCAATACAATTTCAATAGTCTGCTTTCCCCTTCCTATATTAAATTTCATGTTGTGCGTTTATATTTGAATAATAAAGTGTTAGTAAATAATTTAGCCTATATCGCCTGAGGATAACGAGAAGTTGAAACCAAGGCAGCGTGATTTGCTGTTCTCCTAATTTCTTTTTAAATTTAAATGCTCTGCATGTTAAATTTTTATTTATATGCGCATTGAGGACTTTTTTTAATACAACTGTTTCCTGGTCTAATTCAACTCTGACCAATAACAGTAATATATATATATATATATATATATATATATATATATATATATATATATATATATATATATTTATAAAAAATATGTGTGTGTGTGTGTGTGTGTGTATTCGCTGACAGTACTGTTTCGCTGTTTCAGAGATCTTCGGTGCGATTAGACAACCGAATGCCTCAAGAAACCTCATCGAAACCCAACGGATTTGGTGTCAGTCAGAGATTCTACCACTGAGCCATCTTCTCTCGACAGAACGAATCAGCCAAATCTAGCGTATTTCTTTTACAAATGTAAACAAACGCCAAGCAGCCATAGTGCTCCATTCATTTTACTGAAGAGCTTCGCATTTACGCAGCTGACTGTTGGTTTTAGAATTAGCTTGTCATTCAGCAGTGCTCAATTGAAAATATATTTTCAAGAGCTAAATTATGTCATTGGCAGACAGTACTGTTTTGTTGCATCACAGCGAATCTGTGCGATTAGACAACCGAATGCCTCAAGCCCGGATCGAAATTCAAAGCTTCTACCACTGAGCTATCTACACTCAACAGAACGAATCAGCCAAATCTAGCGTATTTCTTTAACAAACGTAAACAAACGCCAAGCAGCCATAGTGCTCCATTCATTTTACTGAAGAGCTTCGCATTTACGCAGCTGACTGTTGGTTTTAGAATTAGCTTGTCATTCAGCAGTGCTCAATTGAAAATATATTTTCAAGAGCTAAATTATGTCATTGGCAGACAGTACTGTTTTGTTGCATCACAGCGAATCAGTGCGATTAGACAACCGAATGCCTCAAGCCCGGATCGAAATTCAAAGCTTCTACCACTGAGCTATCTACACTCAACAGAACGAATCAGCCAAATCTAGCGTATTTCTTTAACAAACGTAAACAAACGCCAAGCAGCCATAGTGCTCCATTCATTTTACTGAAGAGCTTCGCATTTTACGCAGCTGACCGTTGTTTTTATAATTAGTTTGTTATTCAACAGTGCTCAATTGAAAATATATTTTCAAGAGCTAAATTATGTCATTGGCAGACAGTACTGTTTTGTTGCATCACAGCGAATCAGTGCGATTAGACAACCGAATGCCTCAAGCCCGGATCGAAATTCAAAGCTTCTACCACTGAGCTATCTACACTCAACAGAACGAATCAGCCAAATCTAGCGTATTTCTTTAACAAACGTAAACAAACGCCAAGCAGCCATAGTGCTCCATTCATTTTACTGAAGAGCTTCGCATTTTACGCAGCTGACCGTTGTTTTTATAATTAGTTTGTTATTCAACAGTGCTCAATTGAAAATATATTTTCAAGAGCTAAATTATGTCATTGGCAGACAGTACTGTTTTGTTGCATCACAGCGAATCAGTGCGATTAGACAACCGAATGCCTCAAGCCCGGATCGAAATTCAAAGCTTCTACCACTGAGCTATCTACACTCAACAGAACGAATCAGCCAAATCTAGCGTATTTCTTTAACAAACGTAAACAAACGCCAAGCAGCCATAGTGCTCCATTCATTTTACTGAAGAGCTTCGCATTTTACGCAGCTGACCGTTGTTTTTATAATTAGTTTGTTATTCAACAGTGCTCAATTGAAAATATATTTTCAAGAGCTAAATTATGTCATTCGCAGACAGTACTGTTTTGTTGCATCACAGCGAATCAGTGCGATTAGACAACCGAATGCCTCAAGCCCGGATCGAAATTCAAAGCTTCTACCACTGAGCTATCTACACTCAACAGAACGAATCAGCCAAATCTAGCGTATTTCTTTAACAAACGTAAACAAACGCCAAGCAGCCATAGTGCTCCATTCATTTTACTGAAGAGCTTCGCATTTTTACGCAGCTGACCGTTGTTTTTATAATTAGTTTGTTATTCAACAGTGCTCAATTGAAAATATATTTTCAAGAGCTAAATTATGTCATTCGCAGACAGTACTGTTTTGTTGCATCACAGCGAATCAGTGCGATTAGACAACCGAATGCCTCAAGCCCGGATCGAAATTCAAAGCTTCTACCACTGAGCTATCTACACTCAACAGAACGAATCAGCCAAATCTAGCGTATTTCTTTAACAAACGTAAACAAACGCCAAGCAGCCATAGTGCTCCATTCATTTTACTGAAGAGCTTCGCATTTTTACGCAGCTGACCGTTGTTTTTAGAATTAGTTTGTTATTCAACAGTCCTCAATTGAAAATATATTTTCAAGAGCTAAATTATGTCATTGGCAGACAGGACTGTTTCGCTGTATCACAGCTCCTCAGTGCGACTAGACAATTTACAACCAACGATAAAATCACATTAAAATTTTTAAAAAAATTACATTCCAACAACGGTGTTGCACGTTCTGCTAAAATTTTGATCGTGACGGTTTTCACTTTTTTCAAAATGAATAAAAATAAATAAAATGGAAAATAAATTTTACATATATTGCATTTACAGTATGCAAACCGAGGTACAGTAGAAGTCCTCGTATCCGAAATTCTCAGTGTTACCATTTAGATGTTGTAGGGATAGGTTACATTCTAATATTTGTCTTTTCTTTGAAAAAGTATCTTGAAATTTCGCAACCGATATTGTCTCGCACAGAAGAAAACTTCAACTGGAAGAAAAAGGAAAAGAAATTCTTTCCCGTGACATCAGAAATCAGAGATTATTGAAAAACTGAACTTAGCTCCTAATTTGCAAATTAACAAACAAAGATTGCAGAATCTGAGGGAAATACTAAAACTTGCGCTTGAAGATGGCGACTTTCTAAGCGTACCTTAGATGTGGCACAAAGCTGAAAACATGGGTCACCCAGTAAGGACCGAACTCTGTATTCAGTTGTAATTGATCTAACGAGAAAAGCTTGCCAACCATTACACCACGTCGAGGCTTCCCTTCTATTTGAAGATGGTCCACTGAATACTCTTACATCAGATAATTAAAAAGAATGGATAAATTGAAAAAAGATTATAAATTACAAAATAATTCAACGGTAGAATCGCTTCAAAATGATTTGGATTGTCAAGAAATAGATGAGGAATCAAATACTTCTGATAATAGTGAAAATATGAAGGATATTGTTGAGGGGTCCACCCCTTTTTATACAAATGGACTCACCCAGTGTATACTTATACTACTGCCATTGAAGACCCGAGGGAGCAAGACCGAAAAGAGTCGAGTGACAAAGTGACAGAGTAAAAGGTTGTAGGTAACCGGAAGAGTGAGGGTGAGGTAATAGCGTTGTAGGAGTCACAGTGAGCGAGCACGTAGACTCAGTAAGAAGTCATACAGCGATACTTCAATACCAAAGACTATATATATATATTTATTACTAACCCGTATTCCTGGAACTACTAACCTGCTTTATCAGTTTGTATTATTACGTTAATACATTATTTTCATATATTCATTCCTGGTGTTTGTTATTTATTGGTACCGGATTTCAACCCGGAATCCACAACAGAAACTCAGTAGAGAAAGATATTAATGAGGTCATCAAATTCATGGAGAAAATTTATTGTGAGACCGGAAACTACCTACACAATAGACTCTTCAAGGCCTATATTAAGTAGGCGACATAGCACTCTAGAGAGTGACAGAGAGACAGTGAGAGTCTCGTACGACTATCAGTGTTGGACACTAACATATAGTAAGCTCCGCTTACACTATCTCTGTAACCTGTTGTTAATATATCTTTCTTACATCTAATCCGTGTTCCGTGTTTTCCTTCTGTGGTCCCAACTTTGGCCCCACATCAGATTTTTTTTTCAATAGTACAGAATGTACACGTGCACGTAATTTGAAAAATTCCTTACTTTAAAAAATAGAACAGCGAAAAGCAAGCGAAATAAGAAAAACAAAAAAAAAAATACAATTGAAAATAAAAAAACTTATTGAACATTAAACATTGTAAATTAATATTTACTTTCGTGAGTCACATTATTTTTCATTTATTACGATACGTTCTTGTGTTTTGTTAAGTTAAAGTAATATTACAAAAGCCACAATATATCTGAACCCGTCCTGATATCAGAACTACTCTGAAGTTAGGATATAGGATTTGTTTTGTAATAGTAAAAAAAAGTGTTTAGTGTGCACCTTCGTGAAACCTTTTCCCGCTGTTTAAGATTTAAAGCAATCGTGACAAATAAGACTGAATTAATGAGATTTTATTTATTTTAGATTTTTAGAAATCCTGGGAAGGATATGTATTTCTTTTCGCGTTAAAGAATGTTTATGAACGTCCTTCTTAAAAAATCGAAGTGTCTGCTTATTTTTGCCACGCCTGTATTCAATAAGCCTACAAAAAGTTTGAGCAACAGAAGTTGCGAAATAGCTCCCTCAAGAAAGAATAGATAGAAAATGGAGTTCGATATTTCATGGTATAGAGATTTTAAGAGATCTGCAAGATGTCCATTTTGACACGAGTGTACGCTGGGTAAATTGAGAGATGAAAAGAATTATCCAATCTTTTCAAAACCCTCGAAATTTCGGGTAGCAGCTCGTATAAATTTGTCTAAATAAAATTTATAGGCCTTTGTAGATAATGAAATTTCTACCCTTGTTTCAAATGATTCCTCGTAGTTTTGACATTGGGTCTGCCATTGTCATAGAAACTGTATCACAGTCAGGAATCTGAGAAGAATAGAAAGCAAGAAAGAAAGGGAGAAAATAAGTAGAAAGAAAAGAACAAAGAAATATAAAGAAAAGGAGAAACAATACAAGAAAAAATGTGATAAAGGAGAAAACAACAGGAAAAGGGAAAGAAAAGAGAAAGAATGAAAAGTAAAAAAAGAAAGAAAAAGGAATAAAAAGAAATATGAAGGAATAAAGCAAAGAAAGCAAAATGAAAGAAATAAAATAAGGAAAAAGGAAATAAGATAAGAAGAAAGAAAGAAAAGAAAAAAGAAAGATAGGAAAAAGAAAATGTCATAAAAAAAAGACGGGAAAGAATTAAAACATGAAAAAAGGAAAACAAAAGAAGTAAAAAAGAAAGAAAAATGAAGAAAAAAAGAAAAAGAAAGAATAGAAAAAGAGATCAAAATGAAAGAAAAAAGGAAAACGTAAGTAAGAAAGAAAGAATGAAATACAAAAGGGAAATGTAATAAAAGGAAAGACAGCACAAAGAAATAAAATAAGAAGAAAAGACAAAAGAAAGAAGCAAAAATAAATAAGAATAAAAGGAGAAAAAGAAAATAATGCAAGATAAAAAAGGAAAAATATATATATATAATAAAAAGGAAAGACAGACTGAAAATAAGAAAAAAGAAAGATAAAAGAAACAAAGATAAAGAAGAAAAACAAAATAAAAAAGGAAGAAAACCGAAAAAAGACAAAGAAAGAAAAAGAAAACGAAAAGAAAGTATAAAAAAAGCAAATGTAATAGAAAAAGTAAGAAAGAGAGAAAGAAAGAAAGAAAAAGTAAAGAAGAAAGAAAAAGAAAGAATAAAAAAGAAAGCAAAATGAAAGAAAAAAAAAGGAAAAAAAAAGCAAGAAAGAAAAAAACAAATCAAAGAAAATAGAAAGAAAGAAAAGAACGAAGAAAGGAAAATAATATCTTATAAAGGAAGGACAGGACAAGAAAAGAAAAGAAAAAAGAAAAGAAAAGAAAGCCAAAAGAAAGAAAAAATAAGTAAGAAAGAAGAATGTAAAATAAAATGGAAGAGGAAAGAAAAACGAAAGAAAGAAAAAGTACAAAGAAAGAAAATAAAGAAAAATAGAAAAAAAGAAGAAATTAAAAGAAAAAGAAAGAATAAAGAAATGGCTAAAAATAAAAAAAGGGACGGTATAAAACAGAAAGAGTAAATAAATGTAATAAAAAAAAGAAAGGAAACGAAAGAAAGACAGTAAAGACTGCTACGTTTTATATTTATTGGATGTTCGTGATAGATAAAACTAAATTGCTTGATATGAGAAAGAATTCTTCTTTTAAAGTAGTCCATCTGCGTGCGGACGTTTCGGTGTCTTTATTTTCTATTTCTGGGACGTAAATTAACTTGATAATTCTGTAGCCTTTTTAATTCAGACAATAAATAAATATAAAGTATAAAATTAAGATGTCACTTCATCAACGATCGTGTGAGCAGGGACTTCTATTTATACAGTTAGACGACCTGGTAATGATGTCGTATCAAAGACATGGAAGATAAGGCATCATCCATTTTTCAAGAAATTAGATGTGCCTTATTTGGCAGTGCAACCATAACATTGCATGATTTAATAACTGAGAGGCTACCTTCCCGTACACACACACACACACACACACACACACACATATATATATATATAAACACACACACACACACACATATATATATATATTACAATGTATCATTCATACAAACGTAAATTAGTAAAGTTAATGAGATAAAATAGCGAATTCACGTCACTAACTAAATTTTAAAAATTAATTAACCCACTAGCCACTCGATGAGTGTTATGATCCTTGTTATTTAAAATTATAAACTGTATTTGGTTTTCCTTAAATATGCAAGTACTTTCGACAGGGTCTCCGGCCATCATCAGGCATGGAAAATATTGTCTTTTTATATATTTTTATATATAATGAAGATCTAATAAAGTTTATAACATTAAAAAATAGGGATCATTAACTTTATTAATTAACTTTGTTGCATGAATGATTCATTGTAATATAAATTAAACAGCACCACATATTTCACACACACACACACACACACACACACACACACACACACACACACACACACGTATATATATGCGTATATTTCGGCAGCATGTTTTCATTGAGACATGTTTCGTTGAATAATTTAGACATTTTCTGTGTACTTATTTTCAATAGGCTCCTTTTATATTCGCGGATAAGCTTAATTTTATTAAGGTTTGGTTCCAATTTTTAATATAGATAGTCTGGGGAATTTTTAGTTTATGTTTATTCTTTTCGTGAAAAAGTATAGAGGTATTTTCAACAACAATTTTTCTGAATTGCGAATGTGGACTGTTATGTTGTTGTAAATGTATAGAAATATTGGACATGTTATTCAAATGAAAACTGAGCCGCCGTGACAACATTGTTGTAGTGTGTCCAACATAAATATTATTTTTACCGTGGGAAAATCCAATCACTCAGAGGACATTTAAATTTATAAACTATGTTTTCTGCAACACGTTAGTGGGCGGGGAAGAATCATTACGAATGATTGTATTAGATATAGCAGATTTAGAGTAGTATATTATAAATTTTATTTTTTTGTTAGGATCTGTGGTGGATATATTAGTTTTATTAATTTTTAGGATATTTTCGTCTTGTTTATAATTAGAATGTATTTGGTTACGATATAAAAGATTGATATGTTTAGTGATAGAGAAAGAAGTATCAAATTCTATTTGTTTAGTATAAAGATGTCTGATGAAGTATCTTTGTTCATCAACAATATAGTTTGGGAGGTTATTATTGATTAGAGTTTGTTTTATGTTTTAGTTCACTGTAGAAAATCTGTTTTGCGGATGAATGAATTTTTGCGCGGTTTATTATGTTTTATTATAATTGCTATTTTATAGCAATTTGTTTGTTGGTTTCACTATTTTCCCATAGCTGGGACCCTAACAGGCGCTACAACCCCGGGTCAAGTTGGACCTGGGGACAACAGCAATTAAGAGGTGATTCCACGCCCTTCAAAACTTTACAACCAGATGCCTTGATGCCGGATGTAGTTTATCGTTATACCCAGGACGAGGATAGACACGGTACATAGAAGCAGAATATGACACAAGACTGTGAACAGGAGATCATTTAAACAAATAAGTAAATATAATAAAAAGCAAATTTATAAAAAACTCATAAAGTCTATATCGAATGAAGGAAAAACAATAAATCGACATGGAAAATATAAAAAGCAAAACAGGACACTTTTTAACCATCAGTAGATATGAATATTACTAGATAGGTGTAGATCAGTGATTCTCAATCTGGGGCGTTAGGTCTACAAATGGTCCTTAGGAATTTTTAAAATGGGGCTTAACTGAGCAAGATATTGATCATATTATTGATGTAGAACATCTTGGAGTGAGAGAGAACACAGTATTGATGGAGAGATTTGAAGGGAAGCATTGTATGGTTGAAAATAAAATCTTCTCATCCGTTGCCCTTTAAAAAGATTTCCATTCTTAGTTGGTTGGCTGAGACACGACCTTCTTCAGCAAAAGATTTGCTCACAAACAAACGTAATTTATTGGAGATTGAAAACAAGTAACAAAACCCTGAAGCTGAACAAAGGCTTGGCAATTCAACTTGACAATTTGTTAAATAGACACCAGGAGAAAATGTAGTCATTACTCAGGATTTGTATGTTCTAATACATTTTTTTTGTTTCTGAAATAAAAACCTATTTCTTTGTTATATGAAATTTCTATTTGTGCTTATGTGGGTCAGAAATTTTTGACAGCAAAAATGGGTCAAGAATATTTTGAAAAACATTGGTGTAGATGACGATAGATAGAGATGATACGGGTATTTAAGGTTGTGTGTTTCAAATGATAGATAATTTTTTTACCACACAATCAGGTAATCAAATAATTGGTACCGTTTAAATCCCATACTTTATAGAAACAAGTATTTTACGTCTGTTTTCCGGATCACCAGAAGACAATGGGACTTCAGCTTATTCAAAACGTCAATGAAATTTTGTTAAAATACACAAATGTTAGTAGAAGGGCCTAAGTACCATTTCTCTAAAACGAAAACTTTATAACGTATTTTGCCCTGAGAAAAATAATCTAATAACAAGAATATATATATTTATCATAATCTTGTTACAGCAAGTTGGAAGCAATGTTTGCGGTAACTAAAGGTATGTATCCTTTTATCATGTTTAATCATATTTTATGTTGTGTCATTACGTTATTAATTAGTTCTTTTTCTCTTTCGTCTTATTTCTCTTGCTTTTTTACATCGACTAGCATAAAGCATAAGTTCTTAAGATGCCTGAAATTCCGACATGAAATATTTTTCCTTATTATTAATTTCAGTCTGATATTTCACCTAATTGTTTCTAATTCGATGAAAACTTGTACAATTATAACAGTGGTATGTTTATACATTATAGTATTTGTTATAATAGAGTTACGTTTTATAAATTCCGAGATGAAATATTTTCCCTTATTAATAAGTATTTGGCTTAATAGTGTTACATTTACTTCTTGGAGTAGAATTAATAATCAGGTTACATTTACTCCTTGGGATAGTTACATTTTACGTTTACACCTTGTAGCAGTTTCATATTAATTTTATGTTTAGTACGTGTAATAGTTTCTTTTACAACTTGTAGTAGTTTTCATAATAGTCTTACTCTATGGAATAGTTACGTTTTACATTTACAAGTTGTAGTAGTATCCATAGTGCTGCGTATACTCCTTGGAGTAGAATTAATAATCATGTTAATTTACTCGTTGGAGTTGTTAAGTTTTACGTTTATGGCTTGTAGTAGATGGAGTATTAGTGCTACATTTACTCCTTATAGCAGAATTAATAATCATGTTACATTTACTGCTTGGAGTAGTTAAGTTTTACGTTTACTCTTTGTAGTAGTTGTAGTATAAGTGCTACATTTACTTCTTATAGTAGAATTAATAATCATGTTACATTTACTCCTTGGAGTAGTTATCATTTATGGTTACACCTTGCAGTAGAACTCACTTGTGTTACGTTTACACCTTTGAATTGACGTTTTACATTTACACCTTATAGTAGAAGCCATAGTGCTACGTTTACTCCTTGGAGTAGAATTAATAACCCTGTTACATTTACTCCTTGGAGTAGTTGAGTTTCACGTTTAAGCGTTGTAATATTTGGCTTAATAGTGTTACATTTACTCCTTGGAGTAGAATTAATAATCCTTTTACATTTACTCCTTGGAGTAGAATTAATAATCAGGTTACATTTACTCCTTGGAGTAGTTAAGTTTCACGTTTAAGCGTTGTAATATTTGGCTTAATAGTGTTACATTTACTCCTTGGAGTAGAATTAATAATCCTGTTACATTTACTCTTTGGTGTAGTTAAGTTTCACGTTTAAGCGTTGTAATATTTGGCTTAATAGTGTTACATTTACTCCTTGAAGTATAATTAATAATCATGTTACATTTACTCCTTTGAGTAGTTAAGTTTTACGTTTACGCCTAGTAGTAGTTAGCTTAATAGTGTTACGTTTCCTCCTAGGAGTAGTTACCTTTTATATTTACACCTTGCAGTAGAAGTCAATTGTGTTACGTCTACTCCTTGGAATAGTTACGTTTTACATTTACACCTTGTAGTCGTTTTCATAAAGTTGTTCCATTTACTCCTTTAGGTATTAATTTTATTCAAAGAAAATCGATACTTAAAGTTTAAATTACATTTAAAAAAAGAAAAAAATTCTTGAAGCTTTTATTTTTGTTTTAATTCCAAGTTAATAGATCAAATTTAATATTTCCAACAAGCGAAAGATTTTGTTTCCATTTCAATCAAAATTCTAGGAATTGGGTCCAGTCCAACATGCAACACTCATTGTGATATTTCACCTCAAGTAAGGCAACGAAGTCCCTAAGATGCAGGGGCCGGGTACTGGGTGTAAAAAAGATATAAGAAAAAACATTAAGGAATGAAATCAATAGTAGAACAGAAAATAAAAAGTGAGAAGATAACGATTGACATTGCATTTAAATTTTTGAAGATTAAACTTGACTAGAATGCAAGAAGCCGGAAAAGAGTTTTGCAAGCGAGATGTACGAGTGAAGAAATTGTTAGCATAGAACATGCGGTTACATCTGGCCATTTCAGCAGTAACATAGTGAGATTTTGCCTCCAATCTGGCACTGTGCATAATTTCATTAAGTTTTGGTGCCATATCAGAAAGTTCATTAGAACAATTACCATGAAAGTATTTAGCGAAAAAACGCAGGGAAGCTACGTTAAGGCGAGGGGGAAGTGATTGAAGCCAAGATGCCAGGTTAAGGCAGTTAACATTGCTCATTCTTCTTTGGATGTTATAATCTCTAAATATATAGCAGTAGCACCAGACCAGATGTGGCAGCAATATTAAAAGTATGGACGAATGGTAGACTTATAAATATGTAAGATAGATACGGGTGATAAAAACTGTCTCGCACGACACAGTGAACTAATTATCTTAGAAATACACATTCGATATAATATTCCCATTTCATGTCTGCGGAAAATTGAGACGGGGCAACTAGTCTGTCTCCAGAAGGTTAGTATCAGCGATGCTGATGGAAGGAAGAAAGTGTTCTCATTTATCATATTTTAAAACAAAGATTTATGGGCCTAGGCGTCGAGAATTCTATCGTAAATATAATGCCTTCTATTTTTCTGTATCAAATATATACATAGTTAAATGGTTAATGTTTAATTGAACGTATAAATATACAGGTTGATTATTCAAGATAATATTTCAATTTAGTCATTACTAGCAGTAGAGCCCGGCGTTGCCCGGGGATGTAACAGTAAGAGATAGATCGTATCGACCATCATAAAGACTGAAAAATAAAATTGACAAAGATTATTATTTAAGGTTGACGGACACGCATGTCTTAATTAGTTTTTTTTTCTTTTTTTTTTTTTTACGAATTGGTCAAACTCAAGAAAAAACATTGTTTTCAATCGTTATGAGTCTCTGCCGATTGAATAGAATTTTATTATAAACAATTGTCTTGTAAATGGAATTTTTAAAGCATACTGAATGTAAAAAGAAAGAAAAAAGTGTGCAAGACAATAAGAAATACTACATGCCAAAAAAAAGTGAAGTTTGTTGAAATCGGTTGAAAAATGTAGGTAGCCTTTCTGTAATCTTTTAGTTTAAAATTTATGATTTTTACTTATTGAATACAGTAAAAGAAATTGCATATTTTGCTTGTGGTGATTCATAATTAGAATTCTGAATTGAATATATTTTCCACTCGTTGTTTCTAATACAAAAAATATTAACTTTATTTGGGTTTATTAATTATCATCTAACAAATCTTATTCAATCTTTCTGTAATAATAATCTTTTACAATTTATGATTTTTACTTATTGAATACAGTAAAAAAAATTGGACACCATGTCTATTTAAAGTAGTTTCCGGTTATTATTTTTAGTTAGGAGGACTTGTGTATGTTTAGATTTCATTATCTTTCCCTAAAGATAAAGAATTATCCGATGTATGGATTCGTACAATCAGTAGAGATCGTTAGATTATTGTTTAAGGTTGACGGACACGCATGTCGTAATTAGTTTTTTTTTTTTTACGAATTGGTCAAACCCATACTCAAACAAAAACATTGTTTTCAATCGATATGAGTCTCCCGATTGAATAGAATTTTATTATAAACAATTGTCTTGTAAATGGAATTTTTAAAGCATTCTGAATATTAAAAATAAAGAAAAAAGTGTGTAAGAGAATAAGAAACACTACCTGCCAAAAAAAAAAAAAGGTGAATTTTTGTTTTAGCGACTGAAAAATGTAGGAAATCCGATCCCATATATAAAGGAACACACACACACAAACAACCTGGGTTTTTTAACCCGATGTGAGTTGCCCCCCTTTCATTCTCACCATGTCTCTTAATCGTGTTTTCAAATTGATTTTGTGCAAAAACAATTGTATTTTCCCCATTTTGGGCGCTGCTAGAACCGCCACAAGATAATTTTATGTAGTCCTGTGAAGTTTTGTTGAAATCGGTTGAAAAATGTAGGAAATCCGATCCAATATATAAACGTTACACACACACACACACAATCTGCGTTTTATAATAAGTAAGATTTCCGAAACGATTTAATCGATAGTTATATAGATAGATACATAGACGGTCAGAGAGATATATACAGGGTAGGAGAGTTACCTAGATAGATAGATAGAGAAAATAAAGAAGAAAATTGTTTTTTTTTTCGTTTAATACGCATGTGTGAATGTAATTTTTATTGATTCAAGCATCTTATCAGAATTGAAAAATATTCAGCTGCTGTCACTAAACCAGCTGCATATTGTTTAGTGATATTTACGAATTGTGTTTCGCTTTACATAAATTCAGATAAACACTTTATTAAATTCTGTATAGGCAGAAAAAACACAGAAGATTATGTTGGCGATTATTTTAAAATCATTAACAGTTTTATTATTACACACACACACACACACACACACACACACACACACACACACACACACACACACACACAAGCACAAGAACACACACGCACACGCATAGATTTTCTGACAAAGTAAACCTGGCAACTGCTATTTATTTAAAGTGAAAAGATAAGAAACAAGTAAGGAAAATACCATAAATTAAAATTATTAATTAAAATATTGGCTTTTATAAAAAAAAGTCACACAACGCTGTTCTTTCATCCCAACTGAGGTACGTCAGCTTAGCTGGAAATGTATTAGCGATATTTATATATATATATATATATATATATATATATATATATATATATGTGTGTGTGTGTGTGTGTGTGTGTGTGTGTGTATTTCGGCCGCATATTCTCATTAAGACAGGTTTCGTTACATAGTTTAGACATGTTCTGTCTATTTATTCTCGATAGGATCTTTCCATATTCGCGGATAAACTTTTTTTGTGCAGTTATCAAATGTCAAGAGGAAAACATCGTGTTGGCTCATATTGTGTTTATTTCGAGTACTTTTGACATAGCATAATATCATCATCAGGGTATTGTTACTTATAGAGTAAGAATTTAGTGTTTATGTTTGTGAAGGAGAAACATTCTTGTGGTCATCCGAAAATTGTCATTTTTATTTGTAGCGTCAGGAACGCTGTGTCACGGATGGGCTAACGGACACGGTTTAAGGGGAGATAACTAGGTATGCTGTGGAAAAATTTCGGACTGGAGTAGTTGCTAGATAAATGGAAAACATTTTAATTAAAACCGCTAACATTTAAAGATATTTATTGTACACATTTTAAAATGTTTGTGGAGAATTCGTAATTAATTTTATTGGGGTTTGGTTTCAATCTTTATACAGATAGTTTCGAGAATTTTAAATTTATGTTTATTCTTTTCGTGGAAAAGTATGGAGGTATTTTCGACGAGGATTTTTCTGAATTGTGAGTGTGACCAGGTATGTTGTTGTTGATGTTTAGAAATACTGGAGGTGCTGTTCAAGTGAAATCTTAGTCTACGTGAAAGCGTTGTTGTCGTGTGTCCAACATAGATATTATTTTTTATTGTTGCAAATGCATTCTCCTAGGGGACATTGAAATTTATAAACAATGTTCATTTTCTACAACACGCAAGTGGCCGGGGAAGAGTCATTACGAATGATTTTATTCGATATAGTGGATTTAGTGTTGTATATAATAAGTTTTACTTTTTACTAGGGTCTGTGTGGTGGGTGTATTAATTTTATTCATTTTTTTAGGATATTTTCGTCTTGTTTACAATTAGCATGCATCTGGCTACGACATAAAAGGTTGATATGTTTGGGGTTAGTTAGAGAGGTATTATGTTCTATATGCTTTGTATGGAGGTATCCGATGGAGCATCTTATTTGCTCATCAACAATGTAGTTGGGGAAGCTGTTATTGATGAGTGTTTGTTTTATAATTTTTAAGTCCGCCGTAGAAGATCTGTTTTGCGGATGAATTAGATTTTTCACGGTTTTTTATAATAGATATTTTATAGTAATTTGAACATTCGCTTTTATAGTTAAGAGTGCAAGAATTTATGCTGGTAGGTTTTTTTATATGGGGAGAATGTGAACCTATTATTATTTGCGTTAATGAGTATATCAAGAAAGGGAATTTTGTTATTAGTATTAAGTTCATATGTAAACTTAAGGACGGAGTTGTCTTGGAACTGTGTTCGGAGTTTACATATTTCTTCCTTATTTTTGACTAATAAAATGGTATCGTCTACGTATCTAAGGTAGATGGAGTTTTTTTTTTAAAATTGCTAAAAATGCTATTTTCGAGATGGACATATAGAATTTGCTAAAGGTTGGACCAAGAGCTGAGCCTATGGAGACGCCATCGCGTTGTATATATATGTTGTTGTTATGATCATAGAATGAGACTTCGGTAGTGCAGGTTAGCAGTAGATTTCGTAATATATTAGGCCTAAATTTAAATGAGAGTATAGATGGATTATATTATATGTTATTAGAATGATCTCAATAGTTTCACGAAAAGGGACATTAGTAAATAGGTTTTCGACATCGAGTGAGACCATGGTTTAATTGCTAAGATTTTCATTTGTTAGAATTTGGATTGCCTCGAGAGTTGATTGTATTCGCTAGGGAGATATGGTGTGATAAGTTGATTGATGGTTTTTGTTAATTGATATACAGGAGAGGGAAATTGTGATATAATGGGGTGGAGAGGATAGTTATGCTTGTGTGTTTTTAAGACTGCCATATATGCAGCCGGGCCCATAATCGCCAACAATTTTTGGATGTTTTAAACTGTCCTCTTCAGCATTATTAGCGGTGATTAGTTTGTGGATTTTTAATTTTAGTTGGTTGGTTGGTTTTTTGTTGAAGTTTTTTTTTTATTTTTGTCTGGTCGTTGAGTATTTGCTCAAGTTTTTTTGTTACAGTCGGATTTGTTTAAGACAATGAGTTTGTGGGTTTTGTCCGCTTTTTTGACTATTAAGTTAAGGTGATTACTTAGTTCGATAGCGGCAATTTGTAATTGTTTTGTGAAGATTTCTGAGAAGTTTTTACCTGCCTCAGCCGGGCGTAAGTCCCGTAACATAAAATCAACTCCCGAGGCAATCAAATTCTAAAAAAAATGATATATATATATATATATATATATATATATATATATATATATATATATATATATATGTGTGTGTGTGTGTGTGTGTGTGTGTGTTGTAGAAATACCAAGTGTTATATATAGATATGTCTAACAATTTAGCAATATATAGATATATATATGTTTCAGTCTGTCGATAAAAATAACAATAATAATATACACACATATATCTATATACATATATATATAGATATATAATCTAGAAAGGATAGACACTACAAAGAAAAACTCGCACACACACAAATACACACACACGCATATATATGTTTGTATATATATATATATATATATATATATATATATATATATCACAGATAATAAATCCGTTGGTATATAATCTAAGTGGATCCCAGTAATATCAGCAGATATTAAAACTGATCCACAGAGCAAGCTCAATGTATTTATTATAACAAAGCCCCGTTTTATGCAGCAAAAAAGCCAAAATTACCTTGGACTAACTATTTCGGAATGGGGGTTTTGAGTTTAGTTTAGCAGTCGGTGAAAATGAAAATGTCGGTGAAAATGCTATCTAAGGGTACGCCTCGTTTTGATAAGTAGTCTGAGTTGGTGTCAAGTGGATGGTCCGAGTGGGAGTTTATTCATGGGCAAAACCTTTAGTTGTATGTAAATGAATTTAGGTTCTTGCTAGTGGAATATATTATTAAATGGGGGGATTTAAAGACAAGAGAATTTAAAGTTAGAATAAATTCAGTATCTGTCTATATTTTTGAGATGAAGTATTATCTACACTATTTACATTATTCGGACTATTGTCCTCATCTTTATCGCCATATTTATTACAACGACATATGGCCCAGTAGATAAAGGGGTTGGTTAGATCCAGTGACAGTACCGAAAGAGTGTAAATTCAATACCCGGTTAAGGCAGTGGAGGACACATGGTACAGTGGATAAAGAACTTGAAGAGGGGAATTAACAGGAGATAATTGATAACTGACATCCATTAAACATGACACGTGGAACTAGAACAGTCTACCCCAGTGAGCGAAACAAAGGGTTCAGTTCGACATTCCAACAACCCGAAGAAGGCCGGAGCGTCCAACAGCTGAAATATGGCAACAAAGATGAGGACAATAGTCCGAATAATGTAAATAGTGCTAGAATAAATTATCAAAATAATAGATTTCCAAACTCTGTCAGTAAAACCGAGACATCCAATGAGATAAATCATGTCGTACAACACATATATACCTACATACCAACTTATACATATACCTATATATGCATGTAAAATGAATGAAGCACTATGTCTGCTTGGCCTTTGTTTACGTTTGTAAGAACAATACGCTAGATTTGGTTGACTCGTTCTGTTGAGTGAAGATGGCTCAGTGGTAGATTCGGTTTCGATACGGTCTTGAGGAATTCGGTTGTCTAGTCGCACTGATTCGCTGTGATATAGCAAAACAGTCCTGTCTGCGAATGACATAATTTAGCTCTTGAAAATATATTTTCAATTGAGGACTGTTGAATGACAAGCTAATTCTAAAAACAACGGTCACCTGCGTAAAAATGCGAAGCTCTTCAGTAAAATGAATGGAGCACTATGGCTGCTTGGCGTTTGTTGACGTTTGTAAGAACAATATGCTGGATTTGGCTGATTCGTTCTATCGAGTGAAGATGGCTCAGTGAAGCTCTGACTGACACCAAATCGGTTGAGTTTCGATCCTCTAGTCGCACTGATACAGCGAAACAGTACAGTCTGTGAATGATATATATATATATATATATATATATATATATGTGTGTGTGTGTGTGTGTGAGTGTGTGTGTGCGCGCGCGTGTATAATCCTTCATTGCGATCGATCTTGACCCAATATAAAATAGGAGACTTTACTTTCAGGTTAGCTCTTGTACATGTGAATATATATATATATATATATATATATATATATATATATATATGTGTGTGTGTGTGTGTGTGTGTGTGTGTGTGTGCGAGCGTATGTATGTGTGCGTGTGTTCTAGTTAGAAGAGAACATTAGATCATTTATTCTATCAATAACTGTATCTGACAGCGGAAACCAATGATAGTATATTTCATAGCTTCTTTCCTGTCTGGACTGTAATAGCCCGAAATATCTCGCAAAACAGCGGCGCCTGTGAACTTACACAAAAGCGAGAAACAATCGCCCTATAACAATAGATTAGAATATCATTTTAACATACCTCGAGCCAAAATCATACTTCAACTTGTCATTTTCTTTCCTTTTATAATTTTTTTTTTTTTAGTTAAAATTCATTTTTTAATCTCGTCAATCTGTTTTTGTGAACAGACTTACACCTCTTGTCCACGCTTAGGTAGCTGGCAAGCTTCCAAGTCTAGTAGACTATATTACTCCCCCTTCCATATAATTTATAGCAAAAATAACATCTACCTGCACAAACACACACAAAAAAATGTAAGCCTCATGACAGTTTCTTGATTGTTTGATATCAGATTTTTATTCTGTAGTAAATTATTATCAACATATTAAGTGATTTCTTTTGTGTTGGGTCTACCAAATAAAGGGTGTTGCAATAACTTGGACCGATTTTAAATGTGAATTAAGTTTAAACGTCTAATGATTTATTTTTCTTTTTCTTTCAGATTTAACAACTTAATTTATTGGCAATTTCAACTATGGAAAGATTAACAATCAAACAATGTGATAAATTTCAGTTGGAAAAAATCTTCGTAAATTCAAACAAACTGTGTCGGTGGCAGATATGAAAACATCATTGCGTGTTCGTTTACGCCGTTCAGCTGAAAAGAGTGCACGAGAATGTGTCCGACAATCCAGACCCCTCTATTCGCCATCGCGCGCAGGAATTGAACCTCTCCACAACAACGTTACATAGTTTCCAACTGCACTCTCGGTTGTTCGATTATATTGACCAAAAAAATCGTGAAGTGCGAGTAATGCATTTCTGTTTGAACGTCTATTTTCATAATAGGCTTCGATAACTTTAACACATTGATTGATTGTTAATCTTTCAATGGTTGAAATTGTCAAAGACATAAGTTGTTAAATCTGAAAGTAAAAGAAACAAATCTTTAGACGCTTAAATTTAATTCACATTTAAAATTGGTCCAAGTTATTGGAACACATTTTATATGTGGGCGGCCTCGATAGTATTTGATCGTCGAAAGCAGATACATGCCCTTCAAATTAAAATAAACATATAAAGACGGGTAGGGAAAACTCCGACGAATGTGAATGAAGATTTTATCTTCTAGAAAGAGAATACGCTAACAATGTATAGAAATATGTTATATGCTCTCTCTCTTTGTCCCTTAAAAGGAAGGCTAGTGGATTTTACCAGATCCGTCTTTACTCATAAGAAAAGAACGTCATGTTGCAAGAGGCTGTGTATTACCCTTGTGACAAGGAAACAACTATTCACGGTATCTACCCCATAATTATTCTCTGTGCAGACTGAACTTCACTGATTGGCCGTTATGGGTCACATGGTCGGCTAAAGGCGCTGCATACTAATTAGGAAAGAAGAATATTAACTACCCATTTAGATTTATTTTACTATGTCTACCGCTTAAAAAATGTTATATATATATATATATATATATATATATATATATATATATATATATATATATATATAATAGATGTTATATATATATATATATATATATATATATATATATATATATATATATATATATATATATATATATAACAGATGTTTTATATATATATTAATAGCTGACATGCGCCATAGCATCTATAAAGAATATTTAGAGATAGTTATTCGAAAGCTTATTTAAGAGGCTTGTCTTAGGAATAAAAACAAATAAGACAATATTCGACAAGATGCTTTTCCTTGAGGCTCTGGCTTTTTTTCCCTTTAGATACCAAACCCTCGTGCAATATATATATATATATATATATATATATATATATATATATATAACTGGCCACTCGCATTCCAGGATACCGGTCTAATATGGCGGCAAGCCAATCCCTATAACAGGCGCTCTCTCAGTTACATTTGTGTTTGTTTAACGCCCAAAGAGCCGACATGCGGTTTATACTGCAATTATGCTGAGCAGAACTTAGTTACATTTTCTGGTAGAGAGCGTGTTATCTGGCGTTATCAACAAAGGTGCCGAACTCTGGGATCGTCCCCTTCCAGACCGACAGCATCAGGAAGACTACTTCCTAACAAATCAACCATGGTGAGATTCGAACCCGGTCTCATGGTCAGAAAGCGAACGTTCTAACCACTGGACACTGAGGTCAACACCGAGCTGGGAGAATCTTTTTGGATGCAATCTTCCCACACAAGCACAAGAATGCTTTCAAATGATTGACAGTGTCATTGTTATATTTAAATACGCCCTGTCTCTGATGTTGAACAGTTTTACCAATAAATGCAGCATAACTTAAAACTATATATTTATCATATACAGTGTGCGATGGGTAAATTGTCGCCATTTTATATTTTAATTTTGCGCATGCGCGTTTATTGTTTTGGATTTTGTTGACTGCACAGTATAGTACGTTCAGTTGGGCACCGTCTGTGAGAAAAAGAACACTACGACGCAATTCATTCCTCAGAAAATTTGGAAACGGCATACTCTAGTGCTTCGCATTCGCGCTGGAAGTTCCAATATGAGCGTTTCAGAGTGTTTGGGTGTCAATCTGAGGACAGTGCAGAGGTTACTGTGTTCTCAAAATATTACTGAAAGTAATGAAAGCTAAATATCCAGTCAACATCATTGTGTTTCGAGTGATCACTAATGATGTGCATGTGTGTACGATACGATAAAGAGCGAATAGGAAGCTTTTAGCAATCTAAGATGTTTCACTTTTATTAAAACTTCATCAGGGAATAAAATTAAAACATGATAAAAGTCTTCTATTTGTTCTTTGTCTTTTCATTTTATCGGATTCTAATCCATATATACATATATTAATGGTCTCCACTGTCGATATCGCCATATGAGACACAGCTGTTAAGTTTACAAATCAAACACTAAAACACCCTCGCAGATGATTCGATTATAGTTGTAAAGGCTTTTGTCGAGGCTGCCATAGTTTTGGGAAGACCTGATAACAGAGAAATCGTGCACAATGTGAAACTACATCTCCCAACAGCCATTCACAACTCTGAATCCAGAGTTTTCCTGTTCATAGTCTATACTCACGTCTGTTATATCTAATTAGCTCCTACTGATATAAATGAGTCTATACGCATTTTTGCTGTATTTTTTTTTTTTCATAATGTCCCTTTAAGTAATTCTTTGAATATCGTATTAAATGTGACCATTTCCATTAAATTGTAACAAAAAAATAAAATAAAATAAAATAAAAATAAATAAATAAAAACATTACAAAAATAAAATTTAAAAAAAAAAAACATTTAAAATGCTCTTTCTGCAAAAAAGCTTAACAAAAAGCCAGGATCAAATTTTTAACATTTCCCGGCTTCTATCTGAAGGAGACATAAGTTTTTCCTACTGTTGTAATATTATTATCATCTACCATTAGTTATTGAAGAAGTCATGCAATAGTATCATTCATAGTAACGCTACTTCGGCTGCCATGACACTGGCTAATGTATCCGACGCCTCAGCAGCAACACTGCACAGGAATCCTACAAACTGAAGCAAAATATGTAAACAAACCTTGAAAATATTTCCTCTTGCCACGATTTCTAAGGAAAAACAAATTATATTTTCCTTTCTAATATCATCCCGTTTTGTGCAGTATTTTTATTTTTTTCAATTTTTTTACTTCTGCCATTTATTCATTTGCGCTTTTTAGTATTTTTATATTTATAGGGACTCAGGTTGCAAGCCCGGAGCTCAAACATGGAGGCCGTGTTGGTAATATTTCCCGGCACTGCTCTTCTCGGGATTAATTTTCCTTTTTCGTGCGTATTCATGTGCAAATAAGTGTGCTTACTTAGCTAGAAATTTTGTGGCGCACGTTCTTCTTGCAGGCATTTGCGCTAAATAACCCAAATGGTAGAGAAATCGATTTCTGACTACATTATAAGTGTTAGTTATGACTTCTCAGTCAAACCCAGGAATTTTTAAAGTTGGCTACTGAAAAGTTAACGGCTTCTTGCTTTTCTTTACTACATTTTGTAGGAATTCCTGTAGCTTCCTTTCTTTGTCTGCTATCAACACTGTGTCATCAGCATGTCTAATGTTGGTAAGATTTTTGCCGCCAATAATGAATCCTTTAAAATTTTATAATTTAATATTAGAAATTAATACATCTAATGTAATTGGCAATATATGGTATATTTTGATTATTAATTGCTGCTAAATAAACAAAATGTACCATATATTGCCAATTACATTAGATGTATTAATTAATAATGTTAAATTTCGGTATTAAAAGACCTTAGTGGTCTTTTAATACCGAAATTTAATTTTCTTGGGAGCATTAGTAACTTAATTTTAAAAAAAATAAAATATCGCTGAAAATTTTCTTTTTTTAGAAAAATGTAGGTTTATTTTTTTCATAAAAATGTACTGCTGGTAATTTTTTTTTATTCCTAAATGTATTTCTTGCAACTTTTTTTTCCAAAATGTATTGCTGGTAATTTTTTATTCCAAAATGTATTTCTAGCAACTTTTTTTTTCCAAAATGTATTGCTGGTATTTTTTTTTATTATTCCAAAATGTATTTCTAGCAAGTTTTTTTTCCAAAATGTATTGCTGGTAATTTTTTTTATTCCAAAATGTATTTCTAGCAACTTTTCTTCCAAAATGTATTGCTGGTAATTATTTTTTTTAAATGTATTGCTGGTATTATTTTTTAAAATGTATTCCTGGTATTTTTTTTTACTACGAAAATGTATTCCTTGTGTTTTTACTATAAGTTTATATTTTCATAGTGTCTTGACACCAGTTTGCGAGTTAACTATTTGCCCATAGTTGGGACCCTAACAGGTTCTACCACCTCTAGACAGGGTGAATCTTGGAACAACAGCAATTAAGAGGTGGTTACACGCTCCCCAAAATCTACCTATCAGAGGCCTGTCTGCTGGATGTTGTTTATCGTCATACCCAGGACAAGCATGACATATATTAGTTAATGTAAGTATATATTGACAAAGTGCAAAAAATCTGTGCAACGCGTTTCGTCCTCTAGAAGCACTTCATCAGACTAAAGGATGGAGAGATATAAAATATTTATTTAAGATATATATTGTTGGTTATTCTACTATAAATATGCATCGTTGTAATTTTTATTATATCAAATATATTGCTGGTATTTTTACCATAAAAAATGTATTTTTCTATTTTCAAAGTGTTTGCGACTTCCTTATTTGCCAATTTCTCGGGCTCTAACAGGTGCTACCAACCCAAGTCAGGTTGAACCTGGGACCAAGAGCAATTAACAGATGATTGCACGCTCCTCAAAACCTCCAATCTTCCAATCAGAGGCCTTGTTACCGGGTGTACTTTATCGTCATACCCGGGACTACATATTGCAGCTAAGTGTCACATTCGTGTTCTCGGGTGTATCTTGCATATCGATGTTTGTACGATTTCAGGATGGTTTAAATGTGACTCATAAATAATTCTGTAGGACGCGGTACTACCTGCCTGTCAAAACTATATCTTTCCGACCAGAGCTCAATACGTACGCACTTAAACCATCATAGAATCGTACCAACGTTGATATGCAAAATGCCCGTCAAGAAGACGAATGTAATACTGCCAACTGCTTTCATTAATCCCAGAAAAGAAGCCACTTAAAATAAAACGTGATAAGTACATAAAGAAAACTACATGTTCAACGAAATATACAGGGTGCTCAAAAGTCTGGGTACATCGGAAAGAATGAATATTTTCAAGAAATTAAATTTTCAACATTTTATTGAATTGGAATATTAACAAATAACAACGTCAATATGATTTGTATCATTTGTGATGCAAAGGTTGATGCGCTTTGCTAGTCTCACGTGAACCAGATACGATAACTTCTCATCGCCGTCAATTTTAGCACATTCACTCTTTATGCATTCAATCAAGTGTGTTGTATCTGTTATTTTCATTAAGTACACCTCTTTCAGCATACTCCAGAAAAAGAAGTCAGTTCTTTCTTCTTTCGACAATCAGTGGGGGTAACAAAATATAGTTAATAAGATTTCCTCTGTATCCAAACTTCCGGGACACCCCGTATACATATATTTTTAAACATTGTGTATCACGTCTATTCAAAGAAGAAAAAGATTTCATACGCGCCGTACATTTAGCTGCGTGTTAAATAGAATCTAGGAACTGAAAATATTTTTAAGACATAAGGTATGACATTTTTTGATGTTTTTTTTTCTCCATGATGTGTATTGTCCCTTCAGGACGTGGGTAATCATAACTCTTCATAAGTTCCTATCTTTTGTAGCTCTTGTAAGGTCGATCTTTTCCGTTACGCCATCCATTTAGACAATCTCTAGGTAGCTAGGTAACCTGCTGTCTACTCTTAGCACTTTTGCCTTCGATATGTCCCGTGAGTGTGAAATTCTTCAAGCCCTGCTTTCTTATTATGTGTCCAAGATATTTCAGCTGACTCTGATTCTGAATAATGTCTTCTCGGTGTTTCCACTTAAGACTTCTTCGTTGCTCCATGGAATTTTCCGTATCCTTCTATAGAACTACATTTTCGCTACCTCAAATGTTCTCTTCATCTGTGAGGAGACTGTCCAGCATTCACAGTCATATACGTAAAAAGATTGATATTACACAGCAGTTAACTTCTCTTTTCTTTGTGTCTCAAGAAACTTTTTCTTCTCATTTTTAGTACTTTATAAAATAAAAAAAGGGAAACTTCTATTTTCGGTTACATTATCAAGATCTGTTTTTCTCTATTAGTTTGTATACACTATTTACATTATTCGGACTATTGTCCTCATCTTTGTCGCCATATTTATTATTTCGGCCGTTGTACGCTCCAGCTTTCTTCAAGTGGTTGGAATGTCAAACTGAACCCTTTATTTCGCTCACTGGGGTAGACTGTTCTAGTTCCACGTGCCATGTTTAATGGATATCAGTTATCTCCTGTTAATTCTCTTAAAACGAGACCCCAAATCTAGATAAATAATCGTGATTTTATCTGATATTCGTAATATAAGACGACCGAAAATGTAGGCTTGCTTACGCCGCCAGTAGCAGTTAGTCCTATCAATGATTCCTATGAGTAGAAAATAAAGCTGATGTTATTACAAATGTTTTTTCTTTACCTTTATTGTTATAAAATCAAAAGGAATAAATATTTTTGTAATGAAAATAACATTAAAAATTTCATCCTTACGAGTCGTACGAATGAAAACAATGTTTTTTTTATTGTCATGAGAAATAAAAAAATTATGTCTTCTTAAACGTTTATTGCTTAACACCAAAAAAATACCATATAATTGTGAAATAAAGTTTGTATGTTATACTAAATGTTGTTGCAATTTAACAGCACAATAAATTTCAATTAGAAATATAGATTGTATGTTATCCTAAATATTTTTATTTAACACTACTATGAGAAATACTGATTGATGTGAATGCACCCAGAGCTCTACAAATCAAGATTGAAAGATTTGTTTACGTTACTTGTTACTTGTGCGTGTTGCTCAGTGAAACTTTCGTAAATTGTTGAATAATCGTCTCTTTTATATTGCATTTTAATGGGAAATCAATCTCTTGAATATTGTATTTTAATGGGAAATCAATCTCTTGAATATTGCATTTAAATCGGAAATCAATCTCTTAAATATTGCATTTTAATGGGAAATCAATCTCTTGAATATTGTATTTTAATGGGAAATCAATCTCTTGAATATTGCATTTAAATAGGAAGTCAATCTCTTAAATATTGCATTTTAATGGGAAATCAATCTCTTAAATATTGCATTTTAATGGGAAATCAATCTCTTGAATATTGCATTTTAATGGGAAATCAAGAAGTAAAAGTAGTTTCATTACATTTATCACAGTGATACAGCATTATAATGTGAATAATTTAGCCTTTTGTAACTTTTGTATTAGAGGAACCCCTATTTTGTGGTGGGGTACTTTTTAAGATTTAAAGGCCGACTTATACGCGTTAGTCTCTCTTTTTTTTTTTTTTTTAGATTGCTGATTTTAAATCCAGCTGACATGAAGGACGTCAGTACGAAAAGAAATTCCGGTCATTCTGATAAGGTTATTTGTTACCTGTTTCTCAAATCCGAAAGCACTTTTCTTACAGATAACTTTGACTCGAATTCTGACCTGAAGACGCCTACTATAAGGATGCAAATAGTCAGAATAGTTTTTTTTCTAGTTTGCCTCATTATCACTACTTTTGCTCGAATATTATTCTATATCCTACTAAAATCTATACTTACTATATAAGCATTTAGATAGCTAGGTAGTTAGATAGATATGAGCAATTCTAATAGATAGATAGATAGATAGATAGATAGATAGATAGATAGATAGATAGATAGATATGAGCTGCCCCAATAGATAAATATATAGATATGAGCAGAATGACATAGATATGTATAGAACGAGATAGATATAAACAGAATGCGATAGATAGGTAGATGGACATGCACGGAAAATATAGATAGATAGATATGAAGAAACCGATGGAGAGAAAGGAATAGGCTGAGATAGATAGATAGATAGATAGATAGATAGATAGATAGATAGATAGATAGATAGATATGAGCTGGCCTAATAGATAAATAGATAGATATGAGCAGAATGACATAGATATGTATAGAACGAGATAGATATAAACAGAATGTGATAGATAGGTAGATGCATAGAAAATATAGATAGATAAATATGAGCTACCTAATAAATAAATATATAGATATGAGCAGAATGACATAGATATGTATAGAACGAGATAGATATGAACAGAATGCGATAGATAGGTAGATAGACATGCACAGAAAGAGATAGATATATAGATACGAACAGCCCTAACAGATAGATCGATAGATATGAGCTGTCATGATAGATAAATAGATATATATGAGTAGAATGTTTCTTGGTTAGGCGTAGAATCATTCAGTACTACTTCCTATGAATGTGAATTCTCAAAGTTAGCCTCGTGCTAATGATCTATTTTGGTAATCGAAATTTAACAATTTCGATTTAGCACAGGTACATTAAAAATCTTGTCAGGCCAGAGATTCTTTTCTGCTGGTGGTGGATTCCTAATCTACCTAACTTTGAGAGGAGTTCTGTACTGTTAAGTAGCTTCCCTCTATGTTCTCTGAAAATGTCATACAAACTTACCATAAGCTCCACAGCAGACAACCATATAAACAGACTTTTAGATATTAGACTTACTAAGAAATGTTTTAATCAGGTATAACTTTATTGATACAGTTAGAGAGGAAGGTGAATTGTTATTTGCATTTGATGCTTCGTGGATTTCATCATTTTTGGATTATTTAATATCGAAATCTGTTTTTCTTATACTTGAGGCAGTATGTAAATATTGGTCCTGTTTATACATGAGACTATAGTTAGATATTGGAAGGGTATATACTTTAGTATATAGGCAAATGGTGGTCAAGTTTATACGTGAGACTATATGAAACTATTGGTTGCATTTAAACTTTCGTCTGTAGGCAAATGTTGGTCACGTTTATATTTTAGTTTACAGGTGAACATTGTTCAGGTATATAGTTGAGTCTATAGGTAAAAATTTGTGGTTTTTATACTTTTTTCTATAGGTAAACATTGATATGTTTTTTACTAAAGTATGTAGGATACATTAGTCGGATTTATATTTTAGTTTATAGGGAAAACTTTGTTGGATTTATACTGTAGTCTATAGGTTAATATTGGTCTCTTTTATACTTAAGTTTATAGGTCGGGTTTTTAATTTATTGGCATAGTTTTTACATTAGTATGTTTTAGACTTTAGTCTATAGGTAAATATAGGTAATTTAAAATATAGAACAAGATTTGGCGGTTTATACTTTAGTCTATAGGTAAGCATTGGTAGGGTAGGTAAATATTGGACTGTTTTATTCTTTAGTCTATAGGTAAATATAAGCTGTGTTTGTAATTTAGACTATAGAATAATATTGGTCGGGCTCATATCTTAGTCTATAGGCAAACATTTGATCTTTTTTTTTATTTGAGAATGAAATATGAAAGTGTAAAAATAGGTTTTAATACCAGAAATACTTTGTAAAAAAATTATTATCAGTAATACATTTTTGAAAAAAATATTACCAGCGATCCATTTAAAAAAAAAAATTACTAGCTATAAATTTTTGAAAAACAAATATTACCAGCGAAGGAAAATTATTACCAGAAATAGATTTTTGAAGGGAAAAATATTACCAGAAATGGATTTTTTGAAGGAAGGTATAATACCAGATATAGATTTTGGAAAAAAATATTACTAACAATTAAAATTTTGTCGGCATTAAATCACCCATTGAGATTGATATGACGAAAACCAAACCAAACCAAACCAAAACAAACCTATATTTTGCGAAACTAAAAACAGGTTCGTAGTGAGACAATTCTAAAAATCAACTTTTTTCATCGGCTTTTATCTGTTCAAAATGAAATAATCAAATTTATTATCCGTGATGTCGTTTCTAATAAACTTAGCTGATTTTATCATTTTTAATAGGCGATTCCCATCTGGAACCGATGACAATTCATTACAAACGGAAATAATTTTTTTTCATTTCGTTTAGCAGTCGAATTGACCGCTCAATAATTTATACCGATTTTTTCTCTGTTCTGAAATTTTCAGCAAATTTATTTTAGGTTTCTGATAATTGTCAAGATATCGTTATAAAAGTAAACTATATTTTAAACGATGAATATATGATCATTTTGTTTTGTATTGCTGACCAGGAGACCGTTTCCGGGAAGGGAATAATTCGCATAATTTATTGGGATTTACATAACACTTCTATTTATTTTTCACTGTTCTTGTTTATATCAAAGGATATACGTTTGTGTGTCAGTCTCTGATTGGTTGAAGTTCCACCTAACGTTTGTGTGTCAGTCTCTGATTGGTTGAAGTTCCACCTAACGTTTGTGTGTCAGTCCCTGATTGGTTGAAGTTCCACTGAAATTGCACCTAATATGCGCCACGATGCCTCCAGTTTGCTTTTTTTTGCCATTCGAATTCTACTTTTTTACCTCAGGGATTGGTCTCATGATTTTTGAGAATCTCTTTTGTCGTTTTGGTTGGTAACTCAGGTAGAGCGATTTCAAAGCCTTTTTTATTGTCTTTAAGGCCACAATCTCTGTAGTATAGCGCAATTACGTTTGAGATGATTAGAGTTAGCCAATATGTTTTGAATTCAGAGTTGTCCTTCTAGATTGGTTGCCAACTAAAGCGAGGTGGCAGAGGAAGAAGAGAAGATGGAATTTTTTCATATTTAGTATTTAAAGGTATCGGGCATTTTTGATTAACATTTATTTTCATGGTTAACTGTAAGGGATTGTAAATGTAGGACTGCCTTACGCTTAATTAAAATAATAACAATAATCATATTTATTAAGAATTTATTACAGGAAATATAAAGTTTTACGGAAACGTTGTTGACAATTATGTATTTACTTACATAACAAATAAATAAAAATAATATAAATTTTGATTCTATATTCGATTTTTTGTTAGGTATTTTTCATTTTCTCATTTGTTATTGGCAGCATTTAAGAATACTTTGACTGCAATGTTAAGTTTCCTAAGTTGAACAAACTGGAACTATTTTGTTTACGCTTTATCTCTTTTCCATTGTTCTTTTTAGATCGTTTTATTTCTGTGATTTTGATGGCCAATAGCAAAATTCTGAATTTTAGAATGATCTTATTTCATTTAAAAAATAAAACCTGTAAAAAGGAATATTTTAAAGTAATATACGACCAAAAATGAAATACTTTTGACAAAATAAAACAAACAAAAACCCCCCCAAAATTTAATGAATTTCAATATAATTATGTAACTAATATGCAATGATAATCAGCAGACAAATCTACTGTTTATGTTACCCCATCTTATTGCATGGTTACGAATTATAAACATAAATTGAGCTTGAAATATTGTGTAATCGGCTGTAATGTTTTTGCAAAAACTTGGATATGATATAATGAATAATTTTCAGTGAAAAAAACAATTTTCTATTTTTTTGTTGAATACGCCCCTCCTCTGCTGAACGCTTCTTATGTAAGGGCTGATAAAATTATTTTTCAATCTCTATAGAATGAAAAGAAGCGAATCATTCAGATTGTGCAGACCAAGTGAAATATTCCCTATTCGCTGAAGTAGCTGTTTGAAGCTTTGGTTTTTCATACAAACTGCATCTGTGTCTACGATTCTAGTTCTCCTGCAAATCAGCCCTCTGTCAGCCTTTATTAATCTCGATCTCACCTCATTTATATGTACCATTTATTTTATGTCTACCTTTTTTTACTCTAATGCAAATCGGACATATACCTTCCTACATGGGTAAAAGACCTATCTCACCGTTTTGTACTCTCGTGCAAACAGGATCTATGTCTACCTTTATGAATCTCGTTCAAACCTCACTTATATGTACCATTTACTTTATGTCTACCTTTTTGACTCAAGTGTAAATCGGACATATATCTTCTTCTCATGGGAAAAAGACCCATCTCACCCTTTTGTACTCTCGTGCAAACCGGACTTATGTCTACATTTTGGCTTGAACGTATACTGGACCTGTGTCTACCTTCTTCACGCGCCTGCAAACCACGACTCTGTCTATATTTTAGCAAAATCAATCATTTAAATATGCAGAAAATATTTTAACAGAGGAAGAAAAGTACGATACCGAAATATGAAGGGGCATTGATATAGCGAATGATGCCTTCTAAAAACTAAGCAAAGAATGAAGAAAGAGGAAAGTTTCGTTAGAAACGAAGAAAATAGTACTGGACTGCTATGGAATATCGTTACTCCTATATAGCAGTGAAATCAGGACAAGTCCATCACAGAATAAGAAAAAACTTGGGGCAACAGAAATGTGGTTCTAGAGAAGGATACCGAAGATATCCTGATCTGAAAATGTGAGCAATGATGAAGTTATAGAGTAAATGAGAACAAAAAGGACACTTAAATCTCTATCTATAAAAGGCAGGATGTGTGTGTGTATGTGTGCGCGTGTGTGTGTGTGTAACGAATGAACGCATTTGCACCAAAATTTACATGCACATGCTCCAAGTTAGCAGAAAGGCCAAGACCGACATTGCATTTCCCAACTCCCATCGATAGTGGAAATAATCGATTTTTTCATGCTTCTACGGCAGTTTTCATGTAGTTTGCAGCCATTTTCTACTGGCCAGAGTGAGAGCCTATAGCTGGCTTCCACGAATATGCGAATGTTAACTAGCATGCAAAAAAAATTGATAGCTGCATTCATCACAAGTGGGAAAAATTTAAATCTGCATGGCACTTTACTCCAATTGGCTCATTCGCTTGCTTAAACTCAATGTTGATTCTGATTCCGCAGAACTGGGTTGGGTGTGAAAAAGTATTTGTTGTTAACATTCTTTTTTTCATTCGGTTTTTCCAGTTACGAGTCCTTTTTTAAAAGCTGATCGTTTTGTGTTCATTTTGTTTAGTTCTTTTTTCGTAACAGATTTAATGTTTAGTATAGAGCTTAGAAAAAATTCGCAGTGTAAGATAGGCAAGAAGTAAGGCATGTAGCAACATCAGCACGGCAAAAGGGCATTCCTTTAAAGGCAAGGAAGGGCAAAAATATTTTAAGTCAAGTGATAGCGATTGTTGTATGAGTCGTACGATTTTTGAATCAAGCACGGGCAACGCCGGGCCATGCTGCTAGTGTAACATAAGAAAAAGACTGTTGAGATTTGTAGGGAAATGATGAGGAACGAAGACCCGGAAATTTTGATACACACAGGACATATTGAAGACAAAGAGAGCAGAAGAAAACAGCCTATAACCTACGCAACGATGTTTTGCAAATGGATAGCAGAACAGAGTTTAAGAGAAATAGCAACAAGAGAAAATTTCGTAAAGAGCAAAAAAGAACAGGAAATTGAGGAGAGCCATGATCACCAACCTCCAAAAGGAATAAAGCGTATAGAAGAAGTAAACCGAGCTTATGATTACTTTTTTCACTCGCATGCAAATCGGGTCTACGTCTCTCTTTTTGTCCATCGTGCAAACTAACTGTTTGGTTCGAGTGCAAAACAGACCTCTGTCTATATTCGTGAATTCTTATGCAAAGCGGACCCCTCTGTCCCTTTTTGTTACTCTTGTGCAAACCGGACCTATCTATCCCTTTTTGTTACTCTCATGCAAACTGGACCTATCTATCCCTTTTTGTTACTCTCGTGCAAACAGGACCTATTTGTCCGTTTTTGTTACTCTCGTGCAAACCGGACCTATCTATCCCTTTTTGTTACTCTCATGCAAACCGGACCTATCTGTTCGTTTTTGTTACTCTCATGCAAACCGGACCTATCTGTCCGTTTTTGTTACTCTCGTGCAAACCGGACCTATCTATCCCTTTTTTTACTCTCATGCAAAACGGACCTCTCTGTCCGTTTTTGTTACTTTCGTGCAAACCGGACCTATCTATCCCTTTTTGATTCTCTCATGCAAACCGGACCTCTGTCCGTTTTTGTTACTTTCGTGCAAACCGGATCTATCTATCCCTTTTTGTTTCTCTCATGCAAACTGGACCTATCTATCCCTTTTTGTTACTCTCGTGCAAACAGAACCTATTTGTCCGTTTTTGTTACTCTCGTGCAAACCGGACCTATCTATCACTTTTTGTTACTCTCATGCAAACCGGACCTATCTGTCCGTTTTAGTTACTCTCGTGCAAACCGGACCTATCTATTCCTTTTTTTACTCTCATGCAAACCGGACCTATTTGTCCGTTTTTGTTACTCTCGTGCAAACCGGACCTATTTGTCCGTTTGTGTTACTCTCGTGCAAACCGGACCTATCTATCCCTTTTTTTTACTCTCGTGCAAACCGGACCTATCTATCCCTTTTTTTTTTACTCTCGTGCAAACCGGACCTATCTATCCCTTTTTTTTTTTACTCTCGTGCAAAACGGACCTATCTATCCCTTTTTTTTACTCTCGTGCAAACCGGACCTATCTATTCGTATTTTTAAACTCTCGTGCAAACCGGACCTATCTATCCCTTTTTGTTACCCTCATGCAAACCAAACCTGTCTATTCCTTTTTTTTACTCTCATGCAAACGGGACCTATGTCTCCTTTCTCTGCTTTTGTAAATGGAACCTGCATTCTTACTATAGGTAATTAACTAACAACTGTGTTTAATGTAATATTTATTTTGCATTTAATTTAATTTAGTACAAATTTGAGGCGCTTAGTGAGGATCCAACTCAATTTTACATCAGGCCGAGACACTCTTTGTTTATTGTCAAACGTTAAATTTGCAACTTTTTCTTGAACCATTTGTTACGAGTTTGTTTTTTTACTGAAATCATTCACGTTTACAAACAGAGGAACACGAAAAAGCAGAAGGAAAAAATGATACAAACAACGTCGAAAATATAGCTGCAGAGAAAAAATAGAAGGAAGATAATGAAATGGGCATAAAAAAAATGTGAAGAATCGCTAACACCAGAATGATGGATAATCTTGATCAAAATGGCAGGCAATAGGATAGAGTGCCAGGAGACTTGATACGCTCTGTATGGAATTTTTTATTAATTGTTTCATCGATGGCCAGAATACGATCTCAGCTTCCATTTATCAAAATGTTACCAACCATATTAGCTGATACCTTCTTAGCAATTCTTGCAATGCCAACAAGCCTTTAGGTTAAGCTATGAAATAAAGAAATTACAAGAAATTAACTTACAAGAAGAAAAAAAACATAAGGATATGTAGATATTTATGCTATATGCGGGTATCAATTATTTTACAATCACAAGGGAGTCCCGGAGACAAGTGTTGATTTTGGTTGTATAAAATATTTTGGAAAAGTGCAGATAGGCGAGATGCTTTGACGTGAGCTTCAAAATTAGACGCAAATTTGCTTTTGTCTCGGTTCATAAATAGACATGAATCGATCAAGGTAAACAGACATGCTACTTGCCTGGATATTAAATAGTGTCATATACAGGAACCAAACGCGTATAAACAGCTCATACGCATACTTTCTATCTGTCTGTCAAGCTCTTTCGCTCGTGAGAGAATTCATTACACGGCCTCATAGGTGATAAATTATTTCTCATTTTACAACCCCCTCTCTAACAGACAGAACCGGATTAAGACTAATAGGGTTCCTAAGCACGTAAAAGATTATGGGGCTCCATCTGCGAGTAAAGTATGCTAACATGAAGACATCAACCGAGAACGTAAATCATGGAAATACCAGCTGGAAATAAATATAAAAGGAACGGAAGGCACATATGACCATCGAGAGAGGCTAATCATCAGTTTCAACCCAGAACAATGCTAATGCCTTGGGAATCACAGACAGAATGGATCAATTTCAGCCACTGTAAACAGAGCTGTGACCAGAAGTGGTCCTGTTATCAACAAACCAGCCCGTTACAGAATCACATAAGCATATGGCCGAAATAATGCCAAACAAACCTGAGGGTAATCTACCCCTGTGATTATTCACAAAAATGAAATCCCATGAAGTTAATTAGTAATACTAACTTATTCAAGAGAGGAGATGTTATACATTGAGTAAATACAAACCTCATTACCTCCCTTAGTCCATTCCTATATTAACCAATCGCAGTAAAGATTCAACGTGAGTCAGTTGTCTCCCTATTCACAATGCGGCCGACACATTAAAATACTAATCGTGTTCGACTTATTTTTTTTATGTGTGCAACAACGTCATAACAATTTCTGTAGTACCCCCTCCCCTTGATGCCCTAAGCACGTGCTTATTTTGCATAATGGTTAATCCAGCCCTACCCACAGAAGAAACGTCACAAGACTCTTACTATTCTATCGCTGTTTCCATGACAACTGTTTATTCATGTCTACGAAAAAGGAAAAGAAAAAAAAATAAAGAAACTACAGCTACAGAGAGGAAGAAAAAAACAGAATGAAGATAATGAAATTGGCATAAAAAATGCCACCATTTCAGCCCTTCATAGCTAACGTCCACTTATCCTGGGACTAACAATCCCCATTCCCTTCGTATTCTGTTAGTAAGGAAGAAGTTCTTTTCGGATATCTTCCCAAGAAGCATTACATTGTGGAATATACTCCCAAGAGAGTGCTTCCCAGATCGCTGCTATTTTAACCACTTCAAGTCTTGAATAAACCGTTATACATAACCTCATAAGCTGTAATTCTTACATCCTGCTGCTCTTACGTTGATACCCAAACCTCTTTCAAGAACCTTTTACCTTTCATGACTCTTGGGGATTTTATTGGTTGAAACATCATAAAAAAAAAAAAACAAAAAAAAAACAAAGCTCCTACACTGAAGTCGACAGACACACATACAAATTCATTCTCTGATTCACATATTGAAGCTGACACAAAAAAAACATACATAAACACACTCTTTCTTATTCTCACATTGAAGCAAAGACAAAAATGTATGCTTGCACACACACACACACACAGACACACGCACGCACGCACTCACTCACACACACACATATATATATATATATATATATATTCAAACAGGTTTTGTTAAATAATTTAGACAAATTGTTGTCCATTAGTTTTCGTTGTGATCCTTTCAAGTTCAAGGATGAAATTTTTGGTAGACGAATAAATTGAATAAGAAAAATACCAAAATTGTCTTTCGAATAATTTTTATTTTCCCAAGTACTTTCAATCACAACTGAGACCATCTTCAGGGGGTTAAGTTGTTTGTGATTACGTAAATGTGTTTCTGAGAATTTCAAACATTTCAACTTTTCGTTTCTTTTAATGTTTATGCAGCATCTAGATTTAAAAGTTCATATTCATGTAGTCTTTTGTTTTTTTTTCGAGTGTCAGGTAAGTAACATTTTGTTTGTGCTAATATGTATATAATTTTTTTTCCTTAAGCATTTTAGGACTTTGTTGCTATACTCATATTTGACGTTATTTATTTGGGGCTTTAATTCTCTTATATAATAGGCTTCAAGGATCTTTAGTTTCTGTTTGTTATTGTTTTTAAGTAATATAGATGTATTTTCAACTATTATCTGTCTAACCTTTAAGTGCTAATGTATTGAGTTATATTCAGCCAAATGAAATGAAAGTCTTTTTACTAGCATCGTCATATTAAAGTCGACGTATCTATTGGCATTTTTATCAGAGATAAACTTTACTACTGGACATTTAAATTGATATACAATGTTGGCCTTTTGCAAGATGCTAATTAGTGAAGAAGAGTTGTTTTGGACAAGTAGGTTGGTTGTATTAAATTTAGTATAGTATATAATAAATTTTATTTTTTTACTTGGGTCAGTGGCAGATATATTAGTGTTTATGACTTTAAGAATTTATTCTTTCTGTTTAGAGTTGGAATGCATTTGATTACGACATAGAAAATTGTTATGTTTAGAGTTATTTGATGATGTATGTATTGTATTCATTTTTATTTATGTTAATAGTTCTAATAGTTCTGTCTAATTTATTCATCAACAAAGTAATTAGGGAAGTCATTATTGATGATTATTTGTTTAATATTTTTAAGTCAGTGTAGAAAATCTTTGGTGTGCAAAAGTTTCTTTTTTATGACCACAAAAACAACATCTTTTTGTTGACGAATTTGATTTTGCACGATTTATTGAGTTTTGTATAGTAACTATTTCGTAATAGGACATTCACTTTTGTAGTTGAAAGTATATGTGTTTATACTAGTTGTTTTTTTTATAAAGTGAGTTAGTAAATGTTTTTTTCATTCCTACTGTCTATCAATACATCGAGGAACGGGATGTTTTTGTCCTTGTTAAGTTCATATGCGAACTTAAGTACAGAGTTTTTTAGAAAGTTTTTTTTTTGTAGTTCGTGTCTTTCGTCAATGCCTTTGACTAAAAGGGGAATGTCATTTCCATATTTTAGTTAAATGAAGATTTTTGTGGTGTTGAGTACATTATTTTCTAAATTATTGATATAAAAATTGCTAAATGTTGTCCCAAGGACAGAACACGTATAGACACCATCACATTGTATGTGAATGTTGTTTTTGTGGTCATAAAAAAGAAACTTTTGCACACCAAAAATAGATTTTAAAAAAAATATTAGGTCGAATTTTTAATGGGGGGAGAGATGGATTGTTGTAGATATTGTTTATGACTATATCTATTATTTACCTGATTGGGACGTTGGTCAACGTCTAGTGAGGCTAAAGTTTCATCATTGTTTTTTTTTGTTTTAAAAAATAAATTTGGAGTAGTCCATAAATTATATACGGATGAGCAAAAACAGAAATGTTACTTTTCTTATACTGGAAAAAAGAACACGAGAATATTGAAGTTTGAAATCTAGAACCCTGCATACGTAGTAAAAAAAAAAAACGAGGCGTTCAAATGTTTTAAATTCACAGAAACACATATACGTATTCACAACGGACAACTTAAACCCAACCTCCCCCCACCACCACCACTGAAGAAGGTCTCAGATGATACGGAAAACACTTGGGAAAATAAAAACTATTCGAAAGAAAATTTTGGTATTTTTCTTACTCAATTTTCTAAGTCTAACAAAAAAATTAATCCGCGGAAATGAAAAGGATCACAACGAAATCTAATCTAAATGCTGCCTATATATATATATATATATATATATATATATATATATATATATATCAAGAGAGAGAGAGAGAGATAGCGAAATGAAATGGGAATGAATCAAATATAAATTCAAACGTTTACAGCATTAATTTAAAACAGGGCTCAATAAACGTTTATAGCATTAATTTGAAACAGGGCTCAATAAACGTTTATAGCATTAATTTAAAACTCTAATAGTAGAGTAATATTCTTTATTATAGGATATTTCATTAGAACATGTGTAAAATCGCTACATAAATGCATTCATATTTCGATGCATATCATCGCATCTCATCAGATGGTGGTAAAGAAAGAGAGAAAAATGCCACATACAGATTCATTTATTCCGAGTACTTTCGATATGAGCACAATGTCATCGTCAGGGCGTTGTTTTTTTTTCTAAGACAAAAATCGTTGTGTTCATAATTTGTGTGAAACAAATTGCTGTGTTCATCGGAAAGTTAAATTTGCACATATCATAAATTGGTTATTTCCTCTGATATTTACATCGTGAAATTTAAATTGTACAGTACATAACCTTACCGTTTTTCACTTCATAAGTGAAAAAATAAATTTCAGCTGAAATAAAAACAGAAGAGGTTAAAATCGTTTTGTGTCAATCCCTCTATGTCTTCCCAATTGAGCAATGGTGAGAGGAAAAAGATCATTCAGACCTTCAGAAAGAGTACGAACATTCATACTCTGCCTTTCATTTTCAAAGTCCATTTAAGAACCATCAAGAGAAAAGGTTAAGAATAAGATTTTTAAAAAAGGAACAATTGAGAGGAAATCTGGATCAGGAGGTCACAACAGCAAAAGAGATCATCACCTAAACTTTAAATACATACTTATTGTTCAAAATAGAGTCCGATAGTGTTATAAAAACCTCAGAGAATTCCATTAAATATCTTTAATCATTTCAACAGTTCAAAGCTTAATTAGACAATTTTGCTGTTACACATGGTATACATTTTGATACAAAGTGGAAAAAAGTTTACGTGTGAAGAAATCGGCTACAATATATATATATATATATATATATATATATATATATATATATATATATATATATATATTCCATATTTTCAAATTTAAGAGACGGCCGTAAATTTTATAAAGGTTTATAAAATTTTTCTCTTGTCCATAAATAAATACTTGTTGCAAAAATATCCTTCTATTTCCCTTGATAAAGTCCACCAGCCGAGATATCCTTAGATATGGGAACGAGAATAGCTTGGTCCCGTAAATTAAATAAAGATTTCAGTTACCTGGAGGTTACCCAGATTGATATGCACCTGAAGATGGCCGGAGGGCACAATGGTCGAGACGTTGTGATAACACTAACAAAGATGAGTACAATAGGCCAAATGTAAATAGCGTAAATAATGATAACTTCTCGCCCCAGAAATTCGGTCAGAAACACACACATATATATATATATATATATATATATATATATATATATATATATATATATATGAATTTTAAATTCTCAGTATCTCTCGTTCGTGTGCATGTGTAGTCGCACGAATGTAACGAATTTAGTTTGATGAAGTCCTAAAGGACGAAACGCGTCGCACTAAACTTGCTCTTGTTATATAAAAATTAATATATCGGAATCTATCTATCTATCTATCTATCTATCTATCTATCTATCATCTATCTATGTCAGTGTTCTTTCTTTCTTCTATGGCGAGGTTGACTTGGAAATCGGGGCATGCACAGCAATCGCCAAGGCAGAGAGTGGAGCAGTGGAGCCTTACTCTACCCGGGAAATTATCCGCACCCCCACATCCTCTGTGAATGTGATATGAGCTAATGATAACGTGAGAAAATGCACATCTGATATATGATGCAACTTAAAAGCTCCTTTCCAGTGATCAATCTCTGTGTCCATTCGTTGTAGGCTAAAGTTTTCTCAGAGCAGTCACGGGAATTATGGGATTTTTCGTGTCCTGTCAATGTGCTAATAAAATCATTCAAATCGCAATAGCCGTTAGCTGTTCATGTGTTCGTACGTTGGCAAAATAACAGAAATATTAAACAGAATAGGATATTCAGACATCCACTCATACGACATTATTCTGATTCTATAATATTTTGAAACAAAATAACGATGACATTCATTGATGCACGCTTTCGTTTGGATTTTCAATTCTTGTTTTCAATTCTTTCATTCGAGAATGATAAAATTCTTCTTGTTGCAAAAGGTCGGAAAATTACAGAGGAAACTGAACTAATTGAATGTTGCCATCCTGTGTGTTGGTTAAAACGTAAAGTAGGTACCTCCCCACAAAAAACGAAAAGAAAAAGAAAAAAAAAACTTAAACGATACTTTAGTTTTTAAACGCATTTTTAAAAATGAAAAAAAAAAATTTCTTGAATCTTTTATTTTAGCTTTAATTCAAAGGTAATATAATGAATTTAACATTTCCACTAAGTAAAATTATTTACTGTTTTTCAAACCGAATTTAAATTTATCGGAAATATATTGTTTTTGAATATCAGAAAAATCGATAAAATTGTCCATATGAACAAATCTGTCAACACAACATTTATATTTAATAAAGAAAATTATGTTTAAAAAATAAGGCATTCTTTTTAGAAATTTTATTTGAGAAAAAATAGCTGATTTAAACTTTAATTCATTATTTAATATTAATTTGAACAAATATTACTTACTTTTAATTTAAATATCGAAGAAAAGCATTTTTAACTGGGTGTTTTAATGAGTTGTTGTCATAACTATTGATATCCTCATTTTTGGGAAATTTAAATAAGCCGTAGATAATCGTAACAAATTTACATGACGAATATAGCGAAAACATCTTTTTTATATAATATTTTAACTATCCAGTAATTTTAAAACATTTGAGCATTCTAATATTCTAATGAATTTTAGATACTGTGGCTTCATAGTCTTTATTACGTAGACGCTTGTCGAGAAAATGTTAAAAAATTATTCATGAACTTTAGTTTTACTATAGTCACCGCTCTTTATTTTTTGATAATGTCGTGTATGGACATCCGTATTTATAAAAATCGACACGTATATACACACAGAAAGAGAAATAAAAATTCTTTTTAAAATACTGGGGGAGTCGCTGAATTGTAATAAAATTTCTGTTTATGATTAGTAAATACTCTTGATGTCTGATTATTTGTCTCGATAGAAAAATAACGTAAAAAGCTTGAAATAGTTAGACACCAAAAGTCTGTCTAGAATAGAAACAATATTTGGACCACAGATTTCCATGTTTCTGAGCTGACCAAAATTGAGTGGATTGCCTTCAAACAGGCAACGGAGCATGTGCTGTCCAACACAATCAGCAGGTACAAAGGACCATTGTGTAAAAGATTGATGGCGCACATGCATACACGATGCCGGTGAAAGCCCAATACGGCACGCCACAAACACAAGGGCACGAATAAGGAAAGGGGGGGGGAAGTAGAAAGCCTCACTGAATAGAATCGGGTTGGAAGGGAAACAATGAGATGGACACAAAAAGATGCGAAAAATCAGCAAGAAGTGAATGATGGATTATCAAATGCATTCGTGGAATCGAAAATATCTTTCTTTAGTCGACTCTGGCGATGGGAATATCTTTTAATGTTTTTAGTGTTTAGTTCTTATACGTGCTTGAGATATCAGGATCAACAGAAAGAAAGAAAGAAAAAGAAAGAGGGAAAGAAAGATAGAATGAGGTAAAAAAAAATGCAGCAGCACAAAGAAGAAAGGCCGGAGAGTATTGGGAAGTATTGTGAGCATAAAAGAAATAAAGAGAATGAAAGGGGAGAAAAATAACAGAGAGAAGAAAGGGCTGAGAAGTAAAAAAAAAATATAAAAATAAACAGGAAGAATGATAAATGGTATGGAGATGTAGAAAAGAGATGGCAGTGGGGTAAAGTTGTAAAGAGAAAGAAAGAAAGAGATAAAGAGGAATAGATATGGGAGAAGAGGAACGAGAGAGACCGATTATAAAGAAAAGAAAAGTGGAGAGAAAAAGAGAATAGAAAAATGGTATAGAGATGGGAGAATAAAAGATAGCAGTGGAAGAAAATTTTAGTAGAGGAAGAGGAGACCGAAAAAGAGAGAGATCGAGAGAGAATGGAATGAATATAAGAGAAAAGAAGAAGGAGAGAGAACATAGAGAAAAGAAAAAAGGGGAGATAATAAAATGGAGGAATGGTATAGAGATGGGAGAAAAGTGGAAGAAGCGAGAACAATTTTAGAGAAAAGAAAAGTGGATAGAAAAAGAGAATAGAAAAATATTATGGAGATGGCAGAATAAAAGAGAGCAATGGAAGAAAATTGGTAGAGGAACAGGAGACGGAGAGAGAGAGAGAGAAAGAGAGAGAGAAAGAGAATGGAATGGATATGAGAGAGAAGAGGAAGGAGTTAGGACAATTATAGAGAAAAGAAAAAGGGAAGATAAAAAATGGAGAAATGGTATGAAGATGGAAGAAAAGAGGAACTTAAATAAAAGGAATCGAGATAGAAGAAAAAAAACAAGAAGAGAGAAAAACTATACTGAAAAGAAATGAGAGAGAGAGAGTGGTCTGGAGATGCGAGAAAGAGATAAGTGGGAGAAAATTAAAGTAGAAAATAGCAGAGAGAGACAAAATGCGACGGAGAGAAGAGTACAGAAAGAGGGAAGGAAACAATTATAGAAGAAAAGAAAGAAGTACTTGTACTTACTTACTTGATGCGGCATTCACCCTGGGCGGATTGAGCCGGCTTCTTCCTGTTGTGAGAAGAAGATTCTTGGGATAAATTACAGAAGTAGGGTACCCAGGACTACTCGGATAACGTTCTTGCTTGCCGCGGGATTCCCACAGACGCAGAGACAGGAACGACCAGAAGCCGCCGGTTGCCGATGCAGACGCTCCTTGGATTTTCACCAGAGCCCTTGTTAGCCGGCGTGTGTGTCAGACCTGTCCGCCTTGGGTGGCCCTACCAGAAACGAAGTTCCGGGCGGCATAGCTCTGACACTACCGTTTTACACCCCCCCCCACCGACTGTGAGGTAAGGGTTGGACTTTGGGGGCTTTACAGTACCAGGTGTTCCCAAGCGGTCCCCCATCTAAGTAGTGACCTGGCTCTACGATGCTTAACTTCGGTGATCTAACGAGAACCGGTGTTTTCAGCGTGATTTGACCGTAAGGCAAAAGAGGAGAGAGGGCGAGGGAAATAGCATAGAGAGAAAAAAAAGAGCGAAGATTGGGAGAAAATAATGAAAAAAATTATGTGGTAGATAGGAGAGACAAAAGAAATGGAAGAATAATTGACGAATATATAAAATAGTTGTGGTAAACTATATATATATATATATATATATATATATATATATATATATATGATAAACAGGAAAGAGAGGATGAGGAAATGATATGGAGATAGGAGAGAAGAACAAGGAGAGAGAACAAATAGGAGAGAGAGACGGGAAATGGGATGAAGAGAGTAGGGAAATGGTATAGAGAGGGGAGAAAAGATAGATGGAAAGAGACCAATCATGCAACAAAAGAAATAGGGGAAAGAGAGAGAGAGAGAGAGAGAGAGAGAGAGAGAGAGAGAGGGGTGAAATGGAATGGGGAGATAAATAAAAAGAGGGCCCAGATATAATGTATTATGGAAAGAGAGAAGTGGGAGGAAAGTTGAAGAAGAAGAAGAAGAAGAAGAAGAAGAAGAAGAAGAAGAAGAGAGATAGCGAATGTTACAGTAAGAAGAAAAGAGGGAGAGAGAGAGAGTTAAAAGAGAGAGAGTTAAAAGAGAGAGAGATGAAAATAAGAGAGAGTGGTAGGAGAAGAAAACGATAGAAAACCATATTAAAAAATCTTATAAACAGTGGAAACGAAATGAAGTGAAATTGGCTGATTGAGTGATATATTTTTTACGGTTTATCAACCTTTTAAGAGTTGTTTAAAGCCGAAACATATTTTGGATTGAAAGAATATATTTTGGGCGAGTGAATATTGCATTAAGAAATTTTCGAGACTAACAATGATTTTTCCAGATAGACGTCTTACTATTTAATCCATAGCTGTGGGAAGGAGATGGATTCATACCTTTCCCAAGTGTATTTGCACGTAAGTGAATGTAACTAACCGAAGTGGAATTCGAAATCGGCTCTCAGATTTCTCATTCCAAGCCTTTATCCATTAAAATCTAGAAAGAAACGGAAAAAAATATAGTAAAAAAAAAAGAGACAGTGAGAGAAAGGCAGTAACGAAGAAATGTAAAAGATAGATTGATCGATAGACAGATAGATGGATATATATATATATATATATATATATATATATATATATATATATATATATATATATATATATATATAAAAGAACAGTAAGATATATAATCCGGTGTTCTTATAGATACTTTTATTTTTACAAAATAGTGCTCAATGTAAATTTACAGAGCATTAATATTATAAATTAATTGATTTAAAATATGTTTTTTCCGCTACACAGTTCCAACCATGTTTCAAACATTACTCAAAGGAGTGTGGGAGTGAGAAAAACAGGTGAAATGTTAAAGAGAGAAGGAAATGTAGAAAGAGTATAGAAGAATGAGAAGGACGGACGGGTATGAAAAAAAGAAACGAATGTAAAAAGGCGAGAAAGATTAAAAGTATGAGAGGAACATAGTGAATCAGAGAAAGAGAAATAAAGGGGAAACATATTGGAGAAATAAAGGAAAACGATAGAGAGAAAACGGCAAAAAGAGTGAGGAGGCTGAAAACTAGAGAGAGAGAAAGAGAGAGAGAGAAGAATAGAATGAGGTCCTGAGGCATTAGCCATCAGGGTCAGTGGTCGGCTTATGAAGCCCAGATCAGAGGTCAGGACTTTGAAAGATGATTTTCAATAAGACAAAGACTGATATAGTACACTCATCTTACTTTCTATTCCTTTCAATTCGGTCTTCGGTAACAGACTCATGCAATTCGATTAAATATGGAGAATAAAGATTGCGAGAGAAAAGAGAATAAGATAAAAGAAAGAAATGATTTGATGAAGGCAGACGAAAACGGAGGATAAGAGAAAAACCTCGTTTTGGATGAAACAAAACAAATAAGAAGAGAAAGAGAATAAAAAAGAATAAAAGACAAGATGAAGGACAGAAAGAAAAAGCCAAATCCCCCTCTCTTTCTCTCAACTTGCCTCCTTCCTATCTTTCCCCTGCCCTCTCCTTCTTATTAATTTCACTGTTTAAGACCCCCCCCCAAAAAAAAAAACAGGGATAGTAACTCAAACTTGTGCCTAATAAAAATACCGTTTATTATAATTAGAGACAATATCGGATAAAAATATCCATTTAAAATTACTGTTCTTTAAATTTCGAGTAACACCCGTACTCGTGCGATTACCAAAGTTAAGCAACGTCGAGTCTGGTCAGTACCAAGATGACAGTCCACCTGGGAATACCAGGTGTTGTAAGCTTGGATGTGAGGTTGCTGTAATAGATAATGACTTAAAATCTTTAATCGGGGTGTCGAGTTCCAATTCCAATTGGGTTCGTAATATTCACTAACTCTTGGGAAATATATGAATCCACCTCTTCTTCCTTAACTATGGCTTAATTAGTAGAATTTGTATCAGTATATCGTTATTATAACCCCCACCTCCGCAAAAAATAATTTGAAAATATATTTTGGCTTAGACTAAAGGGTTGATAAACTGTAAAAAAAAAAAGAACAAAACAAAACAAAAGAACAAATAAACCAAAAGGTTTCAGGTACAAAAATGAAACTAGCAGCTATATATTCGTAGACGTCCCAACAAGAGATGTGAATTCCTGAGATAGATAATTTAACCTTTACTCGATTAAGTTGAACTCCCGTAGCACAAAAAAAAAAAAAAAAAAAAAAAAATTAGTATCAGAAAGTTATTGCAGTTTTTCTGATGGATGAAAAGGGTATAGGTTTGATTCTCGTTGGAAAGCACAATCTAGGCTATTTGTAAATAATTTCACTTTAAAAAATAGGGATACCAACTCAACAGGTATACCCAATAAAAATAACGCTTTTAGTAATAGTGGTAGACGTAGTAGTAGCAATAATTATATATATTACCGAGAAGTAAAAACAAGAACAAATCTATTTTCATACCTGAGGATGTCTGTAGGAACAGACGAAAGCTTGTAAAAAATTAAAAAGACCTTATGCAACTGGAATTTATAAACAGGGATCATATCATTCATATACAGGTTCGGGGTTGGTGTATCTTTTTGATATTGTTTGCGAAGATGTATTCTCGCCATTTAAATCATTAACCTCTGTATTTGTTTTATTGTATGAATGATTCATGAATTTGTATATATATATATATATATATATATATATATATATATATTTTTTTTTAATAGTGTGTAAGGGCCGTTCAAACGAACATTGGATCTGAAAGTTAATGCTTAATCTATTAGCTATTACCAAGGATTTTTTCTTTTGTTTGTTTATCTGATTATATAGATTTTTTAAAGCAGTAAAAGCAATAAGCACATTGTGCCTGTGTTCGTAACTGATATTGAGAACTATTTTTTATATATATATATATATATATATATATATATATATATGCATGTGTGTGTGTGTGGGTGTGTGTGTGTGTGTGTGTGTTAGGATATTACACCGAAAACATGTAAAAATCGCTACACAATTGCAGTCGTCTTTAGATGCGTATCAATGCATCTCATCAGACGATTGTAAATTACTGGTTGATGGCCGATTTATTTAGATTTAAAAGAAAAATACAATGTCTTTTTACGAAAAAATAAAAAAAGGTATTTATAAAGTTTGTTTGGCTTTACTCTGATCAACCAATCAAATGTGACCTACGTTAAATTTAAACTGAGCAAAGAAGCAATTTCTTTTATATAAATGGCTCATGACCCGTAGATTGGCAGCTAACGGTATCCCGAAATAAACTAAAGCGGATATAAATGCTTACATAAATTAGACAAATTAGACAAAGCAGTTTCCTTAGAAATAAAAATGGGGTGGAGAGGTAATTTAACAAAATGTTAAATAAGCTTTGTGAATTTCATACATTCCTAAAGAATGTTTACATTTGATAGATAAATAGTTTCTTTAAGAAACTAGTAAATAATTTAAACGTATAGAATTATTTGGTAAATTAATATGCAACTGTTGAATAAATGTTCTTCATATAAGATATTAATAACACTAACCAATAACCAAATAAGTTTTTATTAAATCTGATAAATTCCATTTTTTCATGTAAGCACAGAAACGGTGGTTCTTATAAAGATCTACATGTCCTTGCGATTTTTAAAATTTTTCATTTCACATGAGGAGTCTTATTATAATCTTTTAAACTCAAAAATAATTAGATATATTTAGATTTAGATCTATTATTTCTGTAAGTACTATTGGTGAAGGACAAGTTATGTTGATCTCACTTAGTTTTGAAAGAATTCATAGTACTAACAATATAGAATTTTTCAACCGTCGGATTCTCTATTGTAGAGAGAGTACATAGATAAACAAGCGATTTAGTTAAACATTTAAACAAATTCAATGGGTATATATATATATATATATATATATATATATATATATATATATATGAAGAAATATAGTCTTAAGATGTGCTATATTTATGGGATAAAGTGCTCAATATAAGAGATAGAGCGTGTGTAAATATAAAAGTGAACATAGACGTCAATACTTAGATGCGACAGTCTGTTTCATGTTAGATGCAATCGTCATGGCCTGACGATTGGATCTAGTATGAAACAGACTGTCGCCTCTAAGTGTTGACTTCTATGTTCGCACATATATATATATATATATATATATATATATATATATATATATATATGTATGTATGTATGTATTGCGTATATTCTGGCAGTATGTTTTCATTAAGACATGTTTCATTAAAGAATTTAGTTTTGTCTACTTTTTTTAAGAGGATCCTCTCGTAAGTACGAACAAGTTTCTTATATTTAGACATTACAATACCATAGTTACTTCCCTTGACGTTTATACGTGTGCCTACATGATAAAATTTAAAATTGTACCGTACCTTAGCGTTTTTCACGCCGTACGTAAAAAAATATTTTTTAGATGAACACAACAATTTTTTTGTCTGAGAAAAACCAAAACCCTGATGAAACCTGACAAGAAAGACGCAGATCGGAGTTAAAATATGTTTTCAAAATAAAATCACACATTAAAGTTTTAAATCGGTATTTGGGTTTATTCAGAGAATATAGTTTCCACAGGGAACTCTCTAACCAACAATAACATTCCTCGGTATTGTGAGTTCAATTTTATTGTTTAATCCTCGTCTCGTTGAAAAAAAGGATACAGGCGTCTCTGAAAATTCTAACATTAAATTTTTTCTCTTCGTGCCTCATTTTGGTCAAAAGGCTAATATATAATAAATATCACCAATCTTACCTTCATTTTGTTAGTTTTTCATTCATCAAACTTGATTAACCGGCCTATTAAATCACCCCCCATATATATATATATATATATATATATATATATATATATATATATATTTATAAAAGTGGAAAAAGTTTTTTTGCGACGCGTTCTGTCCTTGCTACTTTAGCAAATTCGCGTCACGCGAAAACCTTTTCCACCCTCTCTGTCATACTTCTTTCTCGTAAAATTGTTCTTGATGTATAAAACACACATGTATCGTTATCATATATATATATATATATATATATATATATATATATATATATATATATATATATATATATATATGTATATTTATGTAAAGCCGACGTCGGACGTTTCGGTCTATTTAAGACCATCTTCATCTTAAATAGACCGAAACGTCCGACGTCGACTTTATTTTAACATTAATACTACATAAATGCATATTCAGATTTTTGTTTTTTCTGTATTTTTCTTTCATACTGTCGGATTTATATCCATATATTTTCTTACATATATATATATATATATATATATATATATATATATATATATATATATATATATATGGAGAGAGAGAGAGAATGGAGAATGAGACTTACACAACTGGGGAAATTAAAAATGGGAAAAAGAACTTGAGGAAAGAAAAAAATGAAATATTAATTTTAATCCCATAAGTTTGGAGAAAGCAGATGGTTGAAATTCAGGCGAACTGAAGGACCAACAGAAAAGAACGAAATATCGTTTGGGGAAAATAAAAGCATCATGAAAAATAAAAGAGAAATGAACATCGCCAGACAACTTGGCCATTGTTGCTTCAATTTGCTTCTTGAAGACGTATTGATCAGACTCTCTGAATCACTGTCGAGGACATTTTGAAATGAATGTTCTTTTTTTAATGGCGATTGTGAATTCATAAACATTTACATGGCAGTTATTGTGGATCATTATTTGCTTCCGGCTTGTTTTCTCTTCATCACTTCCGCTGTCTCTCTCGACCTCATACATTCATCTCTCTCCCTCCCCCCTCTCTCTCTCTCTCTCTCTCTCTATGTAGAGAATTTGTCTGTTGATGACAAAAGCGTGAAATCCAGCGTCACAAACTCATATCCATACAATTAAATATGGTAGCTCTATCACTAATATTGAGCCTCTTCCACAAAATATTGTGTATATATATATATATATATATATATATATATATATATATATATATATATATATATATAATAAACAACTCCTAAGGAGTCTGCTATATAGAAAGCAAGCGCAATGCAATTTTAATTGCCATATCCTTACAATTTCAAAATAAATTAGCGGTGAACAATGACCGACCATGCGTTCTCGCGTAATTACTACACACACACACACACACACACACACATATATATATATATTTACACACACAGACACACATATGCGTGTATGTGTGTGCGTGTTTCTATGTTTATTTTTAATTCTTTCAGCCAAAGCACGGCGACAAAATCACTAACACGTAGTAGTTTATTGAGTGGAAAGAATATGAGAAAAACGTTGTTAAACAGCGATAACTAAATTAAAAAGTCAAGACAACGATTGACATTTCATTTAAATCATGGAAGGACAAACTTGACTGGAAAGCAAGAAGCCAGAATATATATATATATATATATATATATATATATATATATATATATATATATATATATATATATATATATATATATATAAGGTGAGGCAAAAGTCGCGCAATAGGGATAATTTATTAAAAGTAGAATTACATATAAAAATTTTATTTACCCGTCATTTAATTGTTATACGTGCTTTTCAAAATGTCCTCCTTCTTTTTCGAACACATTTCAATTCTGTGCCTGCATGATTCATTAAAACGTCGGGGAGTTTCAGACATCATTTTATACTCATTCATATTTAATTCTTTCTTTAAGTTTCTCAATATTTCTTGGCCACGTTTGATAAATATCTGTTTTCAAATGCCCCCCCCCACACACACACACAAAAAAAATCAAGGTTGCTATCTTCGGTGACCACGCAACAGAAACCTTTCGACCTATCCATTACTCCATTTGGTGAGCGACATTTGGCTCACCCTATATATATATATATATATATATATATATTTTATTAGACATATATATATATATATATTATTAAAGAGCAGTTATGAATATATATATTGGTTAGGAAAAAGAGGTAAAAAGTGTCCCAAGTTGGTGAGTGAGATGTTTGGCATACGTGAATCCATTGTTGCAGAACTGAACCCTTTATTTCGATCACTGGGGTAGACTGTTCTAGTTCTGTTCATACCCAGATGTCCTCACGCACACATGGCACAGTGGATAAAGGCGTTGGTTAGATCCAGTGACAGACCCAAAGAAGGTGAGTTCAATTCCTGGTTAAATCAGTGGGGAACTTTCAGAGGGAAAATTAGCAGGAGATAACTGACATCCATCAAACATGGCACGTGGAACTAGAACAGTCTACCCCAGTGATCGAAATAAAGGGTTCAGTTCGAAATTCCAACTACCTGAAGAAGGCCGAAGCGTACTAAGGCCGAAACGTTGTAATAAATATGGCGACAAAGATGAGGACAATCGTCCGAATAATGTAAATAGTTTATATATCATCTCAGAAATATAGACAGATACCGGGTACCATCTAATGTTTTATTTTGTACACTTAAAAACATAAAAAATACTTTTATAAAATGAATATTAAAACAAAGTATTTAAAATAACATAATCGAAGAATAGTGAAAAGATTTATTTGAAAAAAAAAAAGCTTTAATAGTAACTCAATTATTAACTCTGTACCATTACTTATTTCACGCATAGACATACACTGTGTAACGAATTGCTAGCGAGGTTACAATTTTTCATTTTGTCCCAAAACTCCATGTTGGAATTTAACGATTTTTTTTACATAATGATGGTAATAGTTATATGCTCGTACCTTGTAAAATGTGTTAAGTTTCGCAAAAAATACACAGAAACTACGGTCATTTACCTCATTCACTTAAATTATAATTGTTCCAAATTATTAGCGAGATGGTAAACAAGAAAAAATATACAGATTGTTATGGACACATGCAGTAACCGACATGAAATAAATAGAAATCAAGAAGTACACAGAATTCAAAAATAATTGTGGAGCTGGTTAATAAAGGATCTATGATCCTCTTCCTGAAATGACATGGATAAGGAGCTGGTCTATAGAACATGTCAATTTCTGGATCGCCCCAATTTTTGGATGTAATTTCACGGGATACATTCAATATTACCTGGCATAAGTCCTCCTTGCTTCTAAATTGGCGTCTATTCTCATAAACCCGTCACTTCAATTATTGCACGATTATGAAGTCACACGTTAATAATTTGGAACAGTGAAGTATCTTGTTACTCATGCAAATGGCTGTGGTTTGTTTACACTTGCGCGAAACATTACAGTTTTTACACAGCACGCGCATATAACCATTGCCATCATCCTGTGAAAATTTCATTAAATTTGAACATGGGAACGTGTAGTTTTTGTAAAAAATGAAACAAATGTCATCTCGTTAATAATTCGTTACACAGTATATATATATATATATGACACATGCGTGACACATGCTTGCGACCATATTACGTTGAAACACCGGTCCCCGTATGATCACCGAAGTTAAGCAACGTTTAGATTAGTCAGTACTTAGATGGGTGACCGCTTAGGAATACCAGATACTGTAAGTTTTGCGGGTGGTGTAAAGGATAATGGCTCGGAATTATTAATCTTAGAGCCAAGTTCCAGTTCAAGTCGGGATCATTATACTCACTTACGCGCAAATATCCTTGGGAAAGGTATGAATCCATCCATCCTCCACCAGCTATGGGTTAATTAGTAAGATATGCATCAGTAAAATATTATTATCTCCAAAAATAAAATACAATTGCATAAAAAAGTTATTTATATTTCGGCGTTAACGAAGTGCTGATATGCCGCTAAACAAAATCAAGCAAAACCAGTGATATGTTTTTGTTTTTATTTCTTTTATCATTAGGAAACTGAATGAAATCGGCTAGACTATATGACCAGGCACGTCTAATAATATAAAACATTTGAAAAATCTTAAATTTAATCCTTCCAACAGTTTCAGCGGTTTCTAAGTGTGACGTTTGAGTTTTATATCTCCCCATCCTTTAATCCGATGAAGTCCTTTTGGAGGACGAAACGCGTTACCTGGATTTTTTTCCACTTTGTCAATACTTACACACATTAACATAATATGTGTTATGTCCATCATTGATTTGACGATAAACTACATCCAGCTTCCAGGCCTCTGATCAACTCGATTTCTCAACAAACACCTGCCCAAAGAATTTTATCGTATTAGACAAGATATAGTCACAGTAACCTGGGCTGACTTAATGCTTCGAGGTGGATGTTGCCCCAATTATACAAAGATTTAATGTTTTTGTTCTATTTTACATTTTTAACATTTCTCTCTTTGTTTTAGAAAAGTTAAATGCTATCATCTTTTGGCTTTACAGAAAACCGAGGTCCTTGCACATCCAGCCCCAGATCCTGTCTTGCTAGATTTTGAAATTACCATCTGTGATAGACGTCTACAATAAGCAGAGTATTTCCCATATCTAGGCAGCTTTTTAATCAAAAAAGTGCACCTCTGAAAAAGAGCGTGGAACCCAGAATTGGAGATTCGCGCGGAAGACTTGCTAATTAAACGTGACTTCAACAACAAAGATCTGAACTTAACAAAAATTATGGTCTATAACATTTGATATATGGTTTCGAAACCTGGACTTTATACTATTGCGATATCCAAGAATAAGAACGCTTTCACCAGCAAAAGCGTCGTTAAATTTTGAACATCAACTAGAATTACTATGTGACTAACACCGAAGTACTGGAAAAAAGCCAACAGTCAAAGCAACCGGATCATTAAACACTGTATTTGATGGTCAGGACATGTAGACAGTTACAATATCGCGCAAACGTCATACCAACTGTACCTACGGGCCTCGGTGTCGAAGAGGTAACAAATTAAACTTGATAAAAGGTCGCTTGATCACATATTCCGTGGTGGAACTCATTCGAGTTTCCCTTGCTCATAGGACTGTGCCCCCACCAGCCACGACTACTAACCCCAAGCCGCTCCACCCAGAGAATTAGAAGCCTGTTCAAGCAATGATATACAAGTGATAGAAATTATTAGGAGGATTTGAGATAATTATAATTAAGTAATTCATCGAATCTAGAAGAAACCTCAACAGAATGCAGAAAGAACTGGACGGCCGTTTCGTCCAAATTTTAGGAATAATAATTTCTATCACACACACACACACACACACACACACACACACACACACACACACACACACACACACACACAAATAAATAAATAAAAAAATAAATAAAAAATACCAGCAATAAATTTTTGTCCTACAATTTCTTAAAGGAGTCAATCTGTATCTCGAAATATAACTTCAACAAGACTACAATATAAAACAAACATATCACCGCCTCTTATGTTTACACAAACATGTATATCTAAAAAAGCTGTGTATCATCTACCATGTATTCAATTGTGAAAGCAGAATAACATATATTTTTATTATTTTAAATCTCGAAAGAAAATCAAATTTCGGCATTAAATAATCCATCAGGATCTGATATGCCGCTAAACAAACAAAACCAATCAAAGCTTGGATCATTGCAAGCACGTTAATTTGGAGCGTTATATTAAAGATAAATAGAGAAATTTTTTCCTGGAATATAAGAGAGCTTACAGCCTTCATCTCAATTATTGATTCTCAGTTTAAAAAAAAATTAAATAAGGTTTATAACATCTATACATATTGTTAAGTGTATAAAAAAATATTCTGTTATTATTAGAGTAGCACATAATTTTTTAGCTTCAGTACTTGGCTATGTTACAATAACATTGTGATAATGTCGGGATGAGTGGTCAGTTTGGGGTCTGGAAAATAGTTAATTGCAACGTTACTTTAACATCGTCACAACGTCACCTAAACCCCAACCAATATGCAACACGTCTGCAATACTGCAAGAACGTTCCGTGTTAGCTGGAAGATTCTTGAGTAGTTAATTTTATTTTGAAGTTTTCACGTACCTCTGTGTGAACTTTGACGCCCCTCGGACAATTTCCGAGTGAAGTGCCTAAACTTATACAATTTCTTTTGTTGACATTTGTAAGATCGGGAATGGATTCGCATCAGTGCAGGGTGGTGACTGCCTGCAGTCAGAATAAATAAACAAGTCAAAAACAATGATTCGTCGTCGTACACAACTCAGAGGATTCAGCTGTCGGCCATTTGCACACGAGTTGATAAAAGGAAAACAAAGTATGTATGCACATATAATGCGTCTGTGAATTGATTGATCTACTTTGAATCGTTCCTGGCCAGCCCTGGGCTAAATTAATATCTGTTAGTCCGCTATTGATATTTACTAAGTTCAGTTTCGTAAGTCACAAAACCCCAAGTTTGGCAAAATGTTTGAAAAATCTCAGGGTTGTAGCAATGGACTTCGAGACTAGCTTCTTGTTCGTTGCTTAAAATGCCCAGCAACCTATTTGATAGACATTACAGTACAATTATTATTGTTATTTTTTTATTATTATCATTATTATTATTATTTCTGCATTTTCTTCCGGGTCCCAACCAGAGACCTAATATCAGAAATGGCTTCAATGCATTTTCCACTGATCATTTTTTTTAAAGTAAAGGGAACTTGACTTGAATTGGAACTCGGGTCTCCGATTAACAATTCCGAGCCATTATCCATTACACTATCCACACAACCAGGCTTACATCACCTGGTGTTCCCAAGAGGTGATACGTTTAGGTACTTACCATGCTTGACGCTGCTTGACGCTGTTTGACTTCGGTAATTGTACGAGAACCCGTGTTTCAACGTGATATTACCGTAAGCCTCGCAATAAAAAAATAAGATCACACACATTTTACATAAATAAAGCTGATCGTAATGTTTGAGCTGTACTTGTGGGTATAATTTTTTTCTTTAAGCCGTGTGCTGCCAGTAATCTCTTCCGTGAGTCTATCGGATTCTTTTACAATCAATCCTTACCCTACAACTGGAATTATTGATGTTGTCATGTGCCACATTTTTTTGAGACTTCCACTCCAGGATCCTTGTATTTTAACAGTCTTCTGAAGATCCGCAAAGATAGATTACAATCTGCAGGAACTGTCATACCAATAAAAAAAAAACCAAACACATTCTGCTTTTGTGGTCTTTGATCACGACGTCCATTAGCTTTCATTGTTCTGTTTGTATTTTATTGTAAAGTCCCATAAAATTTTTGCAGTTCCTATCTCTGTAACCGGGTTTGGATCTTGTTCATACAAGTTTCTTACAGTTTCCTTCCCGTAATAGGTGCATATTTTCCAGTGTACATATTGCCCCACTCTATCATGCTTCTTATTTTGTGGGTGCAAACACTGTGTTAATTTCGGGTTAACACAATTTTTCAGCATGGATGTTTGGTAATTTCTAGCTAGCAAGCATTGGTCCTGTACAGCATAAAATAAAAGTTTCTGTTTCAACTTTTAACATTGCACTACGTAGCCACGGGCAGAATATTAACCATGAAGAGGTTTATTTTGCCATCGTTTTGGTATCTGGTCCATTTCATTTGCTTTGTCGTTCTTTATAAGCTTTTTGCTCTAGCAAGTAGGTGCATTACAAGTATGGCCAACCTGTAGCGCATGCGCCATAAGTGGTGCATTGAATGCTTACAAGTGGCGCATTGCATCCTTTTGATGAAAAGAAACTAAGTCACTTCTACTCATCATATATTTATTGCACGTCCTTTGCGAAAGTGCTAAAAGTTTGATTTGTGTTTGTCCCATTTCTTTTTGTTAAAAATGCTGACGTGGTCCTTTTGGTTGACTGAGGGCTTAACTAACTGGTAGATTGGATTGTGTTCTAAAATGTTTCTCATTCTTTATCACTGCATTAGAGAGAGCGTTTGTGTCTGGATTTCGTTAAATTAAGGTAAGAATAATTTCATGATTTACATTTCGCTGAATCGTAGCTTCAATATTGTGAGTGCTTATACTAATTAGAGCCGACATTATAGCAGCTTTGAAAGGAAGTGAATGTTTGTGTGGCGCATTTAAATTAATCGTACAAAATATTGGCGCATGGAATCAAAAGGTTGGCCACCCCTGGTGTATTCTGTTCTATTTACATTCCTATACCCCTCTTGAAATTCCTTTTGAATTTATTGGTTTCATTTATCACTGAATAAAGTTTTTTTTTATTATTTATTTCATGATGGAAGGAAAATTTTCGTCAACAACTTCATTACATTTCTGATGAAGTCCATTTCAATGAAGAAACGCGTTACAACGAATATTTTCCATCTTATCATTCACTTACTCAATATTATACTAATATGCAAAAATTTATATATCATGTTGTCCATCGACTATATATATATATATATATATATATATATATATATATATAGAGAGAGAGAGAGAGAGATAGATAGATAGATAGATAGATAGATAGATAGATAGATACATACATATGTGGGGCGTGTACATTTCCTCGTCATTTCCATTCTCTCCAAAATTTCACATGTTCGGTCCATGGCATCCTCAGCATCTTTCTGTAGAACCACATTTCTGTTGCTTCAAGTGTCTTCTTCATCTTTGAGGAGATTGTCCAGTATCTGCTGCCATACATGACAGATATCATGTAACAGTTCAGTACTCTCTTCTTTGTTTGCAACAAAATTTTCCTGTCTCTTAATACTCTGCCTAACTTTCAGAAAGTATCTTTGCCCATCCTAATATGTCTTTGGATCTCAGTGTTGCACTTTCTGTCACTTCCTAATTATTTAAATTTCTGTACCTTATTGATTTTAGTATCCCCTACCTGTAATTTGCATTTTGGGCTCACCCTTTTGCTGATAACCATGCATTTTGTCTTAGAGAGATAGAAAATATATTTGACAGTTTAAAAAAAAATAGCTTGTTATGTTTTTGTCAGTATTCTGATGTCATCTGAAGAAAAATTGTATTTGAACAAACTTAAGTCCATGTTCCTCTGATTACACGAAACATGTCAAATATTTTTTTTCAAAACTCTTCTGAATATTTATCCATTCCATCCACTTTTACTCATTATATATAAGGATATAAGTAAATCCTAATTTATTATTAAAAAAACTGATAATTTTCATGAAATAAATAAGAATTTAAATTAAATAAAAAATGCTGTTAAAGATAGTTAGATATATATATAATATGGAAAGCAAAGGATGGCTTTACTGGATTATTATTCCTATTTTGTAAATTATTTCACCGTAGTTCACTAGCTTCAGCAATCATTTCAAGATAATAAAGCCACTAAGACGCAAGTAGTTACAGATTGTGAAGGGATATAAGAAAAAGAATAACATTATTAAGAAGAAAGAACAATACAAGCACAGGCATTAAGAAGACAGAAGATAACGATTGACATTGCATTTAAATGCTTGAAGTTAAAATTAAGCAAGAGTCCGAAAGAGAGTTCCACATATGGGAAGTAAGAGTGAAGGAACTGAAACTTACGATTACATTTATCGAGCTCAACTGCAAAAGTAAAAAAAATGTCAAGTTTCGATCTGTCTTCAAAATATGCTGTCCATCGTCGCCTCTTAAGTAATTTATCCGTTTTTCCCAAGCGAATATTTTCCCTCGTGTCCATATTATAAACTACGTTCCCAAGGCGCACTGTGTACATTTTGCTCCCGATCTACGCTGTAGTCTTGGGTTCCCTGAGCTGATTAAACTAATAATGCATATCGACCCGCTGCCGAAAAATAGAACAGAAACCTCAGACCGTGGAGAATTGTTGATAGAATTTCACTCTTCTGCGCCCAGGTAAGCAAATACATGTTTTAAAGACTGCAGTCAATCATGATCAAAGTGTCTCCTGCCGCTTAACATTTTTATTGCACTGTAGTATATACCATATAGTAGATCTATCTATCTATCTATCTATCTATCTATCTATCTATCTTATTTATATCAATAAGACCACATCTATGTATGTATGTATGTATGTATGTATGTATGTCAGGCTATCCTTTCACTATCTCTTCATATCTATCTATCTATCTAGCTATCTATCTCAGGTTATCCCTTTCACTATCTCGGTCTCTTCATTATCTATCTATCTATCTATCTATCTATCTATCTATCTATCTATCTTATTTATATCAATAAGACCACATCTATGTATGTATGTATGTATGTATGTATGCCAAGCTATCCCTTTCACTATCTATCTATCTATCTATCCATCTCAGGTTATACCTTTCACTATCGCGGTCTCTTCATATCTATCTATCTATCTATCTATCTATCTATCTATCTATCTTATTTATATCAATAAGACCACATCTATGTATGTATGTATGTATGTATGTATGTATGTATGTCAAGCTATCCCTTTCACTATCTATCTATCTATCTATCTATCTATCTATCTATCTATCTATCTCTCTCTCTCAGATTATCCCTTTCATTATCGCGGTCTCTTCATATCTATCTATCTATCTATCTATCTATCTATCTATCTATCTATCTACCTTATTTATATCAATAAGACCACATCTATGTATGTATGTATGTATGTCAAGCTATCCCTTTAACTATCTCTTCTTATCTATCTATCTATCTATCTATCTATCTATCTATCTATCTCAGGTTATCCATTTCACTATCTCGGTCTCTTCATATCTATCTATCTATCTATCTATCTATCTATCTATCTATCTATCTATCAATAAGACCACATCTATGTATGTATGTATGTCAAGCTATCCCTTTCCCTATCTCTTTTTATCTATCTATCTCAGTTTATCCCTTTCACTATCTCGGTCTCTTCATATCTATCTATCTATCTATCTATCTATCTATCTATCTATCTATCTATCTATGATTCCATAGCAATTTTCGGTTTATATTAACCCTTCTACAACCTTTTATGCCGTGCATTTGTCCAATCACGTGAGTATTCTTATTCGCTGTTACCTTCCACCAGTCTTGCCTTCAGTATATTCCCCGAGTGACAAATTTTCCAAGCCTTCTTTTCTCATTATGTGACTAATAAATTTCAACAGTTTCTTTCGGATTCTCAGTACAAGTGTCTTTTTGTTTCCATTTTCCTGAAAAAATACTCCATTGTATTCTCAACATCCTTTTGTAAAACCACTTCTCTGCAACGACTTCGGAATCTCCTCCATCTCTTCTCGACGGTCTCCTTGTAAAAGTTGGTGAATGCCGCCACAATCCTTGCCTTCAGTTCATCTTTGATGTTGCAAGTAGTTTTGTTGATTTCTCGCTCAACTGCGCCCCACACATAATAATCAAGGGGGTTGTAGTCTGGGGAATTAGGTGGCCAGATGTAAGGGGTGATGTGACCGCAGAAATTGTCTGTGAACCAGGACTGGGTTCTCCTGGTTGTGTGGTATGGTGCAAATTCCTGTTGTCAGACATGGGACCAGTAGCCAACGTCTTTGACCAGAGCAGCACTACCTTCTCGAGGCACTTAATATGGGACTCCGTGTTGAGTCTGAGGCCGTCACCAACACTCTCGGGAGTTCTTTTCTCATCCGATCACTCAGGGTGAGTTTTCTGAGCTGCCATACCTTCGTAATCACCATTAGACTCATCCAACTCTTTCCGAACCCTTTGCACTGTTCTCAGATGGACACCTAAAAACTTTGAAATGTTCGGACTTGAACTTTCGGTGCGAATGTACTGCATACATTTTTTAAATATATATATATATATATAACTGTGTTGCGAAAATACATATTTTAAATCAATTAATATATATATATATATATATATATATATATATATATATATATATATATATACACACACACACAGGTGTAACAGCAAAACTGTCCAAATCAAGTAACAGCAAAATTGTCCAATTCTTATATTAAAATTTGAACCCTGGTATTTTAGAATATTATTATTATTAATAATATTTCCTCATTATGTGTCACTTTCTGATTCTAAGTATAAGTCTTCTTTTTGTTTGAATTTTCTTTTGAAGATAGTCAAGAACCAAGACCCCTTTTCATCAGTTTTCATAAACGTTTGGTCTTGATGGCCTTTCGAAACTGTCTCAGTAAGTTGTCATAGTACTCTCCGTTGATGGTGTGACCATTTTGAAGATAGTCAATAAACACATTGCCTTTTGCATCCACAAAACTGAGGACATTGTTATTTCTACTTTTTCACCTTTCTTCCGAAACCATATACAATCGTAGCAAACTACAAGCTAGAGTAATAGCAAGATTAACAACGACAACATTTGCACTAAAGAGTAGGCGCTGAAGACATCTCGGTATACCACAAAGGAGGAAAGAAACAAATCAAAAAAGTATTTATTCAGATTTTCGAAAATCCGTTAATGTCCGAGTACTTCACATAACCCTAATCTTATCTTCTTCTGTGCGCCATCACTTCAGAAGATGATCGATCATAGTTCTCCATAACTTCCTATCTTTTGTAGCTGTCGTGTGTCCTTACCTATAACTACAGAATGAACTCTTCCTAACACTATGTATACTACCTCTCTCAAGAGAGAGGGTCGATTCAAGCCGAGCTTCTCGGTTTGACGGTCGAACACTCTGCTTCTGAGCAGAGAGGAACACGGACAAGGCTCCGCCAAAGAGCAGAGTCTCGTTCGGGGAGATTGACCAACCCGATCCCAATTATACGAGTTCTACGGGCATTATTTGGCCGAGACTACGGGCTCGGGAAACCCACGTTAAACTCTGCCTTGTGCCACATGCAACCCTCGTGGAGGGGTGGCTAGATACCAAATCGAGTCGAGCCGATAGTAGTTCACTCCAAACCAGACTGACAATCATACTAACACCTTCCACATCTTGTATTATTATTTCGTGTAATATACCTTCGTTATTTCTACTCTTGTGTTCGTGTTGTTCTTCCTTGGTCCTAACCTCGACCATAACAGTAGCATTTAAAATATTTGTGTTCTTATTATCCAAACTAAACCTTGTTTTGCCATCCGTTTACAAAATCACAGTAGGTAGGCTACTCACTGTTTTCCTTTGACCCTCTTGACTTCAATATGTCATGTGAGTCTCAAATTCTCCAAACCATCTTTCCTCATTATGTGGCACTTTCTGATTCTAAGTATAAGTGTTCTTTTTGCTTGAATTTTCTTTTGAAGATAGTCAAGAACCAAGACCCTTTTTCATCAGTTTTCATAAACGTATGGTCTTGATTGCCTGTAGTAACTGCCTCAGTAAGTTGTCATAGTCCTCTGCATTGATAGATGTGTCACTTTTGAAGATAGTACATAAACACAGTCCCTTCTTTGGGGCAGGTGAGGAGGGGTGTTTTCAATGCATGGATGTACCCAACACATTCTTGGCTAGGAAAGTTTAAAAGATATATATATATATATATATATATATATATATATATATATATATATATATATATTTTTTTAAGCGTTTCTCCCCAAGCAAGGCGGGAAGCTACTAGGACGCAAGGGGTTACAGAAAATTTGGAGTAAGATCAGATAGAAGTGATAGAAGAAAGGATGAGGAGAAGGGTAGTGGATAGATCAAGGCAAGTGGAGATACAGAGGCCAGTGGGAGAGAGAGAGAGAGAGAGAGAGAGAGAGAGAGAGAGAGAGATAGTACAGGGAACTCCTTCCTAAACAAGAAACAAGGCGTAAGCCTCTACTCATGTCCAAGAGAAGAGGGAGGAGTGTTGACCGGGCGGTAGGAAAATTCATCGTGTGTAACAGCAAAATTGTCCAAATCGTGTAACAGCAAAATTGTCCAATTCTTATATTAAAATTTGAAACCTGGTATTTTAGAATATTATTATTATTAATATTTCCTTATTATGTGTCACTTTCTGATTCTAAGTATAAGTGTTCTTTTTGTTTGAATTTTCTTTTAAAGGTAGTCAAGAACCAAGACCCCTTTTCATCAGTTTTCATAAACGTTTGGTCTTGATGGCCTCTCGTAACTGCCTCGTTAAGTTGTCATAGTCCTCTGCATTGATAATGTGCCACTTTTGAAGATAGTACATAAACACAGTCCCTTCTTTGCGGCAGGTGAGGAGGGGTGTTTTTAATGCATGGATACCTAACACACATTCAGGGTTAGGAAAGTTTAAAAGAAATCAGCCTCAAACAATGTCAGAATTTCCCGTGATGTCATCCGTTTGGTGCGTTCTTGATCATCTATCAGAAGATGTGTCATCCACCGAGCAGAAACGTTCATTGTGCCAAATTCATTGTGCAGAATATTCTCAACTCACTCACGAGATATGCTAGTAGCATTGGCTATTTGATTTATAGAAAATCGTCTGGTCAATAGTCATGCCACGAAGATGATCAAATGTCTTCCTAGGTGTTTGCAGTTTCAGGATGTTCACACCATGTATCATCATTAAGAATTGCATTTCCACTTTTAAATAAAACTGCCCACTTTTTCACCGTTGATAAATCTGGGATATCATCCTCTAATGTACAAGAATGACAGCACGAATGTTCTCATGGGCTAAACCCTTTTCTGCAGGTACTTGATAACACCACGATGTCAAATGTTGTCCATTTTAAGAGAAATAGCTACTAGAAATTGTTTTAATCTTCTTTGGACAGTTATATATCAGTTTACCTGGAAATAAACAATGCAGTTATTAATAAGAAGAGTTTAAATAAATACATGCAAGATATTAAAGATTTAGCATAATTCCCATGTAGTCAGTCTATAAACATTTCATTCTCCTTCATATCTTGAGAGAAACAATGCAGTTATTAATAAGAAGAATTTAAATGAATGCAAAATTTTATAGCTTTAGCATAATTCCTTCATAGTCAGTCCATAAACATTTCAGCCACCCTCATACCTGGAAAGAGAGAATGCAGTTAATAAGATTTGAAATGAATGCATGCAAGATCTCACAAGTCTCGCATCATAATCAACCTATGAAAATTTCAACCCACCCTCTGATAAATAAAGGGTGTTTCATTAAAACGGATTATATATAAGGGTGTTTCATTAAGACGGATCAAAGTCAGCAGTAAATAAATCCGTGTTATTGGTGACAATTTATTTATTTCTCTATTGGATCATGTTATTTAAGTCATAGCAATTATGTGTGAGAAATAATATCGCCCAAATATCCACCAAATCTGAAAGAAAAAAAATCATTAGACGCTTAAACTTAATTCACATTTAAAATCGGTCCAAGTTATTGGAACACGCTTTACAATAGAATTCATTGGTACATTTAATTTGTGTTTATCTACTAATTTCTTTTCTAGAATAATCACGCATCAATGCATATTTTTATGCACCTTCAGTGGTTCAGTCACTTTTATTAACGGATAATGATCCAATTATATTTCGGCATCATTGCGTGAAACACAAGAAAGTGAATAGGAAACTTGTGAATTTCTAACCTGTTTTTCTTTTAACAGACAGAGCCATATGATGAGGTATGGTAAATAGTAAGACAAACTGTAATTCCATACTCAAGGAAAATTGAAAACTAAAAGCACGACCCCCCCTCTAAAAAAAGAAAAACAACTGGCACGCATGTTGTGCTAATTCCTTTCGTGTATGGCTACAGGTTTCTGTTTCCTTGTTTGATGGTTAAAAAGGTAGCAGGTTGACATTTGGTGGACTTAATGTTTGAACGGAGATTAGGGTCAGAAATTGATAAATCGATGCCCAAAACAGCCAGACATTGCTCTTGGATCAATGCGAAATTCATTATCTAGACATTTGCTATCTATCTATCTATCTATCTATCTATCTATCTATCTATCTATCTATTTCAATTCACTATCTATCTATCTATCTATCTATCTATCTCAATACAGTATCTATCTATCTTTCTATCTATTTCAATTCAGTACCTATCTATCTATCTATCTATTTCAATTTAGTATCTATCTATCTATCTATCTATCTATCTATCTATCTATCTATTTCAATTCAGTATCTATCTATCTATCTATCTATCTATCTATCTATCTATCTATCTATCTATCTATCAAGACAAAGGAAACTGCGTTCTTTTCTATTTTAGGGTCTTTTCGCTTAATAGCATAAGCAAAGCTTTCAATACAAACCAGAAAATCTTTTATGTTTGGTTCAAAGGTTGAATCGATTGATTAGCTTCATCGACTACCGAGATTCACTCCAAATTGATAAATCGAGTTACGCTAATCTGAAGCAGGCGAAAGAAAATGTCCGACGATAAGCATTCCTTTTCTCTCCCAATTAAATGTCAAACCTTTATTCTCGCTGCCTCCTCAACAGGATAATAATGGAGTTTATTTGTGTCACATTTCTAATGCATGTAACATCGACTATCCGTTTGACCAATCGTATGTGAGTGGCCCTATTTCAGTCAACGTATTCAGTATTTTCCTAATTCTTTGATTCAGTGCTGAACAAGCAAGAAACGGGTGAAATATGATGTGGCAATTTACTTGTCAGCATAAGAGACAGCCAAAGTTGTGAACTATGTTATGGGGACAAACAGATACTGAAATTTATCTCTGGATTGTACAATAACGGACAACGGAAAACGGGACATTGGAATCTGAAGGCACATATACAGGGTTATTCTAAAAGAATGTGTAGCGGTATTGAGGGTCTAAATCAACCAGGAGATTTTTTTCTTTACGAATGTGTAAGCATCAAGAGAAACAACATGAAAAAAACTGTTTTTATAACAAGAAAATTATTCATATTTTATGTAGGTCAATGATATACATAAATAATTAATAGGAGTAACTTCCCTTTGACTAGAATTAAAGTCTTTACTAATGATATAGATTTTTATCTGAGCTCATAGGAAGTTGAATGAACATGCCGCTAAAAATGTTCACTATGATAGAGTTAAAAGAATTTTGTAAAGCTGAAAATATGTTGATAAACGTTTACATTCAGAAGTGTTTAAAAATGAATGTTCCGTAATGTTTAATTAGTTTCCGCTGCTTGTAATTGAATATTCGTAATATGTTGATGCTATTAATGTTCGTAATGTTTATAATTAAGTTTCTGTAAGATTCAATTGTGTGATTGGATAGGTTTTAGTAAGTTCCAGAAGAAGTTGGTATGTGAGTGGTTTAGTTGAATGTTTTAACTTGAATTACAATGAAATTATTTCAGGTTGAAGAAATTAAAATTCTAACTTTGAACTTCACTGCCGTAATGATATATCATGACTAGTTTAGAAAATGCTAGTCGTTCGTAAATTCTCACTGGCGAAGTTTACCCGTACATTCTATTTATATATTTTCTAGCCACGTGACAGGCTCCGAAAAGCTTTTCAAATTTTGGGCGGAAAACATGTATTTTCGTCAGGTCAGGAACTAGGTCGATGTTATTTGGACGTAGTTGAGAACATGATTTTAATATTAGCTTACCAATGAGAAGTTACAAAATATCAAGGCTCTATGATCCACTTTTTGCACAAAAATTGACATTGATAGAAATGTGGTAGCAGAATGCTAAAAATGAACTGATTTCATGATGAATTGTTTCAGTTCTCATGGAATGAGTCAGTGGCTATTTGAAAGCGAAGTTTTTTAAGTTTTGAATGGCTGCGATAGAGGCGCTGTAGTCGCATTGTATCTCCGGCAACGTTCACTTGTTTATTTAACCCTGGAATGGCGAATCCTCAGCATAAGGCGTTCTGCATTCTCGAGTTCGCGAAAAAAAAAATTCGGTTGGCACGGTGCAGCTTGCTTTTCGAAGGCAATTCGACATTAATCCGCCCTCTCCAAAGAACATTCGACGGTGATTTAAACAGTTTCAAGAGAGTTCTTAACCTGACAAAAATATATTTTCCGCCAAAAATTAGAAATGCTTTTCGGAGCCTGTCACGTGGCTAGAAAATATATAAATAGAATGTACGGGTGAACCTTGCCAGTGAGAATTTAGGAACGACCAGCATTTGCAAAACTAGTTCACTATATACCATTACGGCAGCGAAGTAAAAAGTTAGAATTTTAAATTCTTCAACCTGAAATAACTTCATTGTAATTCAAGTTAAAACATTCAACTAAACCACTCGCGTACCAACTTCTTCTGGAACTTACTAAAACCTATCCAATCACACTATTGAATCTTACGGAAACTTAATTATAAACATTACGAACATTACAAGCATCAACATATTACGAATATTCAACTACAAGCAGCGGAAACTAATTAAACATTACGGAACATTCATTCCTTCAACTCTTTTGAATCTAAAGGAACGAATTCAGGACGACCAAGAATTTCGGATGAACAAACGGCGAGAATCCCTACTGTGTTCTAGGAGAGTCCATGGATGTCCGCAAATCAAGCTAGACATTAGCTTGCGATCTCTCAATCCACTGTCTGGTGTGTGCTAAGAAGAGGTGTACATTTGAAACTTTACAGATTACGCCTCGTTCAAGCACTTACCAAGACCCTGCTCTTTGTGTTTGGCCTGCGAGATTCCCAAACCTCCGTATGCGTGATTTTTTTTCTTGTGGCGATACGTAAAAGGTCGCGTTTATGTTCCATCGCTACCCATTAACCTCGATGACCTTAAACATCGAATAATAGCAGCAATCAACTCAGTGGATCGTGATATGCTGATACGCGTCTGGGAAGAATTTTCTTATCAAACTGATGTTATCCCTGCTGCAGTTGGTGGCCACGTTGAACTCTTGTAAGACAGGAATTAAAAGTTGATTGTGAGTAGAATACTTGTGAATTGTCTGGAGTTTTCTATTGCTTTTCCTTATTAAAATATTGCGTAATGAAATCTGTTCATTCTTTTTGAATAAACCTGTACATTAGGGATTTTGCCGTGGAAAAAATATACACTGAATATTATTAAAATCTGGTCTCAGCAGATACTCTTAAAAATAATCTGTAAGTTTTTCTGGAAATGTTTCCTTAATATTTGGAGCCATTTTGTTAACGGTTGACATTAATAATTTACTAATGTTATAACACTTTCGGGATTTAGTTTTGTATAAAACTGTCAAGTTTAAAAACAGCTAAAATCCACTAGTATGGATTAAGTACGAGTTAAGTAATGTTGTGGCTGTCATATAGCAAGTCAGTCAGTAGTTCACTACCGACTGTTCGGTTGTACTCTCTTCCTACGGACAGGAGGAACCCGAAGGAGGCTACGCCGAAGGGCTGAGTCTCCTTCGGGGAGGTAAAACCGGCCCTGAACCCGTTTATACGGGTTCAATGGGCATATTTTTGGCCGAGACCACGGGCTCGGAATGCCCACGTTAAAAAGGCCTTGTGTCACATGACACCCTCGTGGTGGGGTGACTGAATATCGTCATATAGCAATAACGTGTCGCTGCCGACACTTGGATTTGAACACTGATCACATATACATTTGTATCTATAAAAAGAATGTATAAACATAAAAGGTCTTTATATATATATATATATATATATATATATATATATATATATATACTAAGATTAAGAAAAAAATCCCTAAATTTTTAGAAATTGTTATATATATATATATATATATATATATATATATATATATATATGTTGTATCCTTAAAGAGGTTACAAACAGACAAAAGTGTTACTCGTGTAAAGGAACAGCAACACGCGTAGATGAAAGAAAGAGAGGTTTAGTGTAAAAAGAGAATACACTATTGAAAGACAGAAATTATATATATATATATATATATATATATATATATAGCAATTTATAAAATGTAAGGGATTTTTTCTTAATCTTAATATATATATATATATATATATATATATATATAGCTATTTCTAAAAATGTAAGGGATTTTTTCTGAATTTATATATATATATATATATATATATATATATATATATAGCAATTTCTAAAATGTAATAGATTTTTTTCTTAATCTTATATATATATATATATATATATATAGAATTTCTAAAATGTAAGCGATTTTTTTTTCTTAATCTCACAGATTTTATAATTTAAACATTATATTTAGTGCATACTCATATCTAACTTTATTTATTAAACAGTATATTTATTTTTGACGACTGGTCTGAAAATTAATTCTAAGTAAATTCTTAAAAAAGTCTTATTAAAGAAAGATATGTACTCGTGCAAATTTCTTTGTTTTTGGTTAGGATACAAGACTAAGCATTTATGAATGTAACAATGATATAAACCATGTCAGCATTTTTAGGACTTTGCCTGATCGGCGATGCACTTTGTGACTGAGTCGGTCTAAAGCACGTCGGATCTAAAGACAGTTTCTTCTGCAAAGAGATACGCAGGTCGGAGAACGCATATTTTTCTTTAATAAGATTCCTTAAATATTCGGCTGGTAGGCGAAAATAAAGAAATATACTGTTTAGTAAATAAAAGGACTAAATGCGTTTCTACTGAAACATGCGTATTCACTAAAAACATTTAAGTGATAATATATATATATATATATATATATATATATATATATATATATATAGGCAACATATCTTCATTCAAACATGTCTTATGGAATAATATAGACCCATTTTTAAGCATTTCTCTCCAGGCAAGGCGGAAGTTCCACTAGCTCGTAAGGAGCTACAGACAGTGAGAGGAAGAGTAAAGAGAAGTGTTTGGAGAAAGGATAAACAGAAGGAGAGGTATCAAGATCAAGGCACCGGAAGATGTCGATTGACATTACATTTGAATATTTAAAGATCATATCTATCAGGAAAGCAATTAAAAACAAGGGAGTTCCACTGTCCAGAAGAACGGGAGAAGAAGCTGTTCGAGAAGAAGAGGCGGTTACTGTTTCGTCAGTGAGAGGGTGGGACCTAGATGCCAACCTAGTAGTACGCTTAAAATCATGCAGTCGGGGTATCAGTGAAAGTAGGTCATCAGAACAGTAGCCATGAAAATATTTGTTAAAAAGACAGAAGGAAGCCACATCACGTCCATGAGAAAGGAACTGTAATGGAATTTGCACGTCAGACCCATCACATTTTCATATTAACCCTTTTCAGTATCTGTCTATATTTATGAGATGAGGTATTATGTACACTATTTACATTGTTCGGGCTATCATCCTTATCTTTGTCTTCATATTTATTACAACGTTTCGGCCGTTTTACGCTCCGGCCTTCTTCATGTTGTTGGAATGTTTAACTGAACCTTTTATTTCGCTCACTGGGGTAGACTGTTCTAGTTCCACGTGCTATATCTAATGGATGTCAGTTATCAGTTATCTCCTGTTAATTCACCTCTCCAAGTTGTCCACTGCCATAACGAGGTATTGAACTCACAAGTCTTTAGTTGGACTTTATCCACTGTGTCATTTGTCCTTAAGAGTTCATTTCGACATTCCAACCTTCTGAAGAAGGCCGATGAATTAATAATTATTATAACCCTGGAATATTAGTGTTTGAGCCTTTCATATTATATTCTTGCTCTGTGCTGGACATTGAGTCCTACCTGGATTCTATCCTTTTGGAAATTTATACATACATATATATATATATATATATATATATAGATAGATAGATAGATAGATATATAGATAATATTAGTTGTCTATATATATATATATATATATATATATATGTATATATTGACAACTAATATCTATCTATCTATATGTATATCTGTATCTATATCTATCATAGGAGGCATGGATGTAATGGATATCGGCTTGGATTGAGGAATCGGAGAGCCGAGTTCGAATTACAGTCGAATCATTTACATTCACTTACGTGCTAATACCCTTAGGAAAGGTATGAATCCTCTTCTTCTCCATCCAGCTATGGGTACAACAGGAGGACAGACTGGGTTCTATAGCCTTGGATGGCAACTGGTCTAGAAGGACAACTCTGAATTAAAAACCTGCGGAGGGTAGTGCATTCGGCCCTTCAAAAAGTGTGGATGGTCCTGCACGAAACCTTCACCACTATAATCATTTCTCTTGTGCTGTTGTCGGGCTGTCGGTTTCCTGGGAACTGATCTGCTACACCCTCATACGTCGGTTTGGACGGAAGAGTCGAGCGATCTCTCTCTCTCTCTCTCTCTCTCTCTCTATATATATATATATATATATATATATATATATATATATACCTTTGACAGCCGTTTACTGGTTCGACGGACCTGGAGAAAAATAGTTAGAATAAAACGTGTCTAAATGGAATTGATAAATACAAGTTTACTTCTGATAATTCCGATAGCGAATAATGTATTGAACGGAACCCGATAATAATAGCTAATGGCTGACATAAGATAACATCACCTATTGTAGTGCAAGATACTCCAATAACCAATTATATTTAACCTAATTACAATTAATGACAGCTAAATTAGGAACAACAGTTCAGTTATTGGGATCTGTTTTTTGAATGAGATCTGAAGTGTACATGTCAAAATATTTTGCTGAGATTCAATCTGTTTGTATTTTAATAAATATACCATTTAGTCAACTAATTTATTCAAGTCCATGTTTACACACAGAATCACAGACCCGGAAAAAAATGAATCAAACATATATATATATATATATATATATATATATATATATATATGCATGAGGTATATTTAGGCAGCAAGTAATCCAGTTATTCTCCCATAATTAACAAATGAAAAATCTGCCAAATCAGGCTGCGTATTTTTTATACATCTTAAATATAAATTCATGAAAATGTCTTTTTTTGTATGTGTGTCAATGTTTATGTGTGTGTGTATGCTACTGTGTGTTGCATTTTCTCTAATTTTGTGTGTATTTGTGCTAGTATTTGTGTGCTTCTGTGTGTGTTTGATTTTGTTTGTGCGTATGTTTGTGTATGTGTGCATGTGTATCTGTGTGTGTGTCCCTGTGTGCGTCTGCGTGTGTCTGTGTGTTTTAATTTGTAGATTTTAAATACCTTAAAACTTTGTCATAAAAAGGAAGGTAAATAATTTCGATACCATGAACGTTATCTTAACGTTTCAAAATTCTTATGTCATAAGATTTAAGTTAGTGCAATTTAAAATAAAGCCAATTAAAAAATGATCAAAATATTTTAGTCTCAACGTCTAACTTTGTTTAAAATTCAGGTTTTATCACAAGCAGTCTGGGGATATATGTTATTATCTAATTGGAAGTAGATTTAATTGAAGATCTTTAAAAAAATGACATTACTTACTAAATAATGTAAGCGAAAACATTTTAAATGAGGAAATGCCACCAGAATTTTGAATTATTATCATGTTATTTTTCGATTCGTTCTCCAGCCTTTAAAGAAATTAGCATTAAATACGTGAATTTCACATTACAGCTGATTTCAAACATATGTTTATAAATCAAATAAAATTTAATGTGCACTTCACATTGCAGACGAGTCAAATCTTAGCTTATAGAAATGAAATTCAATAATTGTGTAGTCAGTCCCGATAAAAATAAATTATAATATACAAATAAATTATATAAATAAAAATAAAAAGAATAAAAAAAAAGGTATTTCGACATTCCTTAAAAAACCCTTATCTCTTTCTTTCTCTCTCTGTCTCTAAACTTTTTTCTATATACTTCTCTCTCTCAACTAGCGAAAAGGCAACCCGCAAATAAAAAGAGAAAGAAGAAGAAAAAAAAACTGAAGCCCAGCGAAAAATACCGGAAGTTTACGGGACCAGCGTCTACTAATTTGTGACTGCCAAAAATCAGGGAGGCTCGTCGCATAATTTCCGTTATAAAAAAAATGCAAAAGAAAGGTTCACCATCGGAAAATAAAATAATTTTGGCCAATCAAAGAAATTAACACAAAGATACTTTTGATATTAGCCGAAACCAAGGCTCGCGCCAGAGTCTCGGAGCCTGGACAAAAGGACATAAGCCTCTGAGAAAAACGATAAGAAGGCACGGCTAGAATGACAAGAAGAAAAACCAGCTATGCCTGACGCGTAAAGAAGTAGTTCATCTGCTAATCATATTTTTGCCCTAGTTGGGGCCGAGAAAAACACAGTAGACTGGCACTAGCCTATTTCTAAGATGACTGAGACTTCTATCAAGTACTGTTTCCCCAAACGCCCGAATAACAAACCAAAAGATACTTTCTCCAAACTACTACAAATATCCGCCTTATAAACGAACATTTTTTTACACCGAATATAAAAGGACTCACACATCACTCTAAGATAAAAGATATCTATTATATTTGCATATACCCTTTCACCACAATTTTTTATATGTCTTAAGTTTCCGATAAAATAAAATACCAAGAAGAACCATCCTAGCACAAACTACTACAAGTTCATTTCACATTGAAAAAGTATTAAGTCGTAGCATTTCCATGAAATTATATATAATAAGAGCATTTCACATTGAAGAGGTTTTCAATCGTAGCTCTTTAAAGAAATGGAATGTAATAAGTGCACTTCTCATTGAAGAGGATTTCAATCATAGCTTTTCAAGGAAATGCAAAAAAACTATGTATACTTCATAATGCACTTAATTTCAGTTATAGTTTTTCAATGAAATGAAATTTAAGTGCACTTCATATCACAGTAAGAGTCAATTGAAGCTTTACAATGAAATATACTTTAATTTGTGATTTTCATTTTACAGTTCTTTATTAATTTAGCTTTTCAATGTAATAAAACTGAATCAAGGCACTTCACATTACAATGGACTTCTGTCGTAGCTTTTCAATGAAATAAAATTCCATAGAATCTGATAGAAATAAAAGTTTAAAAAAAGAGAACAAAAATTTTATTTTTTTAGATCCTGAAAATCAATGTTCTCGTGAAGAAACACTTCACGTGACTTCACGAGATCTATGCCATTATGACTGTATCTAAAATTCACAAGGCTTCAGAATATCGACTGTAGATTTTCTTTTTTTTTTTTCTTTTTTTTTTTTTCAAATTTCGTTTCCGGCCATTGATTTCTGCCAAGGCGAAAACATTTACGAATTCTTCTTTCTTTTATTCACGATTCGTAAAATCAATCCTATTGTGAGGAAGCTTTCGAAAGATCACACATTTAATATTATTCTTTAAGCTGAACCAAAAAGAGCATAAGTTTCTTGCCTTTTATTTTTTTTTATATAACAGAGTTTTTATATTAGTTTATTACATATTATCTAATTTAAATCTAACCTTCAAATTAAACACACACTGGTAACCTAATTAAGTATACGTGGACAAATACTCCTTTATGAATAATGCTCAGCTAATGACGTGGCAGAAATTTAATGGATATATTTATTTAAACATATAATAAAATAATTTCATGGATTAATATGGGAAATAATAATAAAAAAAACTTTGAATGTGGTACTGTTGTTAGTGCCAAACGAGTGGATTTGCCTATTTCAGAAACTTATGGTATTCACGCACAACAATCTCTAGAGTTTAAAAATATTAGTCAGAAAAGAAAAAAAAATCGAATGTGCGGCAATTCTGTGAGCGGAAATTCCTTGTAGATGAAAGAGTTTAGAGGATAATGGTCAGACCGTTTGAAGCTAATAACACAACCATATGTTCTAACCAGTTCATTAAAGTCAAATTGGCAGGGAATATAAAAAAGATATACTTTCTGTTGTTAACTGGGGCAAGCAATGGCCTATTAATTTTAATGATTCCAAAACGAAACTGCTCTTCTATAATCGCACTAGAGAAGTCTTTTTACCATCTATCAGCATAGCTGATGCTAAACTCCCGGATAGTGATTCATTTGCACCTTTTATATATTTTATCATCTTTTATTTTATCACCTTTTATATATTTTATCATCTATCTTTCGTCTTTCCTTTTAATACCGATGCCATTTCTGATCTGGATCTCCTGTTATATATTTAGAGAGTCTTGATAAAATCAATGATCATCTGCAATGATCCTGACCTGGCATCTCGGCTTCAGTTATTTTCCCAGCGCAATAACGTAGCTTCTCTGTGGATTTTCTATAAATTATTTCATGATAATTGTTTTGATGAACTTTCCTCTGTGGTACCTACTTTATAAATATAAGCGTAGTAATATATTGGCAATAAGATCTCATCATTTTACAGGTGAATTGGCTAGATGCAACCGTAAGTTCTATGGTAACAGTTTCTTTTCTCGCATTTCTCGCCTGTGAAACTCTCTTCAGGGTTATTGTTTCCCAGTCAACTTCGATCGTCAAAAATGTAAATGCAATGTTAATCGTTATCTGCTGTCTTTTTAATTCTTGTTCTTTTATTGTTCGCTTTCCTTAATAGTATTTTTTTGCATATTCTCAGTAACCACTTGTGTCTTAGTGACTTTATTGCCTTGCTTGGGGGTGAAATAATAAAAAAGAAGGGCTCCAGCAGCAGAAGGATACATAACAATTTACTAAAGATAAAACTAATTGCTCAATAGAAGATTGGAAAAAAAAAAACTTTCTTGATCTGATGGGTCTCGAATTTGTTGACGACATTCGTAAGGCAGAGGCAGAATTTGACGTAAATCCCATGAAAATATTGATTCAGCCTGTAGTTCAGGATAGTGATGGTGTAACAGTATGGCGAATAGTTACTTGGATACATTGGCGAATAGTTTCTTGGAATAAGTTGGAAAATAGTTACTTGGAAGAAGTTGGAAAATAGTTTCTTGGAATACATTGACGGATAGTTTCTTGAAATATATTGGCGAAAACTTTCTTGAAATATATTAATGAATAGTTTTTTGGAATACATTCGTAAATAATTTCTTGGAATACATTGACGAATAGTTTCTTGGAATACATTGGTGAATAGTTTCTTAGAATGCATTGGCAAATAATTTCTTGGAATACACTGATGAATAGTTTCTTGGAATACATTGGCATATAATTTCTTGAAATATATTAATGAATAGTTTATTGGAATATATTGGCAAATAGTTTCTTGGAATACAATGATCAATAGTTTCTTGGAATACATTGGTGAATAGTTTATTGGAATATATTGACGAATAGTTTCTTGAAATATATTGGCAAATTGTTACTTGTAATATATTGACGAATATTTTTTTTTAATACGTTCGCAAATAGTTTCCTGGAATCCATTGGCCAATAGTTTTTTTTTAATATATTGACGAATAGTTTTTTTAGAATAAATTGGCAAATAGTTTCTTGGAATACATTAGCGAATAGTTTCGTTGAATACATTGAAGAATAGTTTCTTGGAATACATTGGCAAATAATTTCTTGGAATACATTGGTAAATCTTTTTTTGGAATATATTGGCGAATAGTTTCTTGGAATACATTGGCAAATAATTTCTTGGAATACATTGGTGAATCATTTTTTGAAATATATTGGCAAATAGTTTCTTGGAATACATTGGGACCGTTATATAGTTTAAATACCACATCCTACCTAGGAATTACGACTAGGAATTCATGGCTACAATGCCCCGATCCTCTAGAAGAGGAGTTCTTAACCAGTGAAGAATTCCCCATAAGGGTGAATTTCATGATTTCAGTTGGGAGGGAAAAATATTTTTCTTTTTCTCTTTTTTTATTTACACAATTTGGAGCAAACAATGAATTTTAAAAACAAACTTCTCCGTTAAAATAATCTATGTAAATATATATGTGCTAATATGGAAATGAATGAAGATTTTCAATGATTTTATTGGGAATGAACCTTGTGAACCTTGTGAAATCTTTGAAAGCGAGGTAATGACATTCGAACGCATAGTCAAAAAACATTTTGACATATGGTAAAATAATCTACTTCAATGTACATGTTCTAATATGGAAGCGAATGAAATTTTTAATACTTTTATTTGGAAAAAAAAAACCTTTTGAATCCGACAATTTTGGGAAACGAGGGAATGGGCCAAAATGTTTGAGAACCACTATTGAAAAGAGTATTTCTAGTGGGACAACGCACTATGTCACGAAAAAGAAAAATAGTGGCAGTTTCGTTCATGAAACACAATAATTAGTTTTCTGTATTAAAGGAGCATCCGAACGTACTTTGATCCCATAGAGCAGCTTTGGTATATGATAGAAAAGCGATTAGAATGTTAAATGCGCAGCCTACCAATCTGGAAGACTTGTGGTTTGGCATAACAATAACATGGATCTAAATTTGCGAAAGAATGCTTCCAGAACATCATTGCATCCATCTCAAGAAACACAGAAATGTTCCTAAAGGCAAAGGAAAATCCAGTCCGTTACTAGAATAGTATACCTAATAAAGGAGATGGCGTTTTCATAGCTGGAGAATTAACATGAAAGAACGGTGGGCAAATGGACAGCGGCTCGGTTTGGGAAATCGGAGAACTTATGTGCGAAAACACTTGGGAAAGGTATGAATCCATCTCTTCTCCTTCAGATATGTGTAAAATAGCAGGACAAGCTGGATTCTATAGCATTGAGTGGCAAGCTGTCTAGGAGAAAAAAGATCTCTGAATTAAAAACCTGGGGACCTAGTGTACGGTCCGAGGGACAATCCACGTCATATTCCGTTGTCTTCGACTGTCGGTCAAATACTTGGAGAGGAGATGGACGCCACTCATTGAAAGGATCATGAGAAAGAAGAATCAAAGTCTGTTTCTTCTGTCACCCCCACGACCAATCGAGCAGTCGAGGTACTGATGATTATGATGACTCTTGAGTCTGACCTTTTTTACAATAGCGTGCAGAAGAGGGGGGAGGAGATGGACGCCGCCAAAGTATCTGGAAAGATCACGAGGAAGAAGAATGGAAGTCTGTTTCTTCTGTCTTCAGTTCACCCCACCACGACTATCGAAGCAGTCGAAGATCTGATGATGATGATGATGATGATGATGATGATGATGATGATGAAATTAATAGTGAAAATCTAACTGACTTTTCTAATTATTCATTTACTAATCTTTAGAGAGTGGAAGTGAATAACTGAGTTCTGGTATCTGGGGAGAGATCCGTATATTTATGAATTTTTTTTTTTTTGGTCGGGGCATAATAATATGTTTAGTGATACAAGTTTTACTAATTAACCCATAGCTGGAGAAAAGAGTTTTTTCCCCCCTCCCAAGGTTATGAATAAAACGAACCTGACGTGAATTAGAACTCAGCTCTCCTATTAACAATTCCGGGTCCTTATCAATTAAACCAGCCGCTCATTCAAGCTTACAGCACCTGGTATTCCCAAGCAGTCACCTATCAAGGTACTGACATGTCTCGACGTTGCTTAACTTCACTGATCGTACGGTAACTGGTGTTTCAACGCGTTGTGGTCATAAGCCGAGCGCCAAATGAGTGGAAAAAGGTTAAAAAATATTTTAATTGTAATTCTAATGCCTAGTTTCGCTTTAGTTATATGCAACTAATATTTTATTTTACCTCTTTTAGATTATAAAAAGAAAAAAAAAGTGAATTAAAACATGTGTTTGCGACTTGAATTTAATATTTTTTAACGGTATGACTCCCATTGAAGCAATTCATGCATAATGATGTTCTGCATTCACTGCATCAAGTGGTCGACATTTTTTGCCTCTTGTCTCTTCGAGAAGTCTGCATGCCGTCATAGCCTCTGGTTGGTTCTTCTAGTTTTCCAATACGATCTTGAGAAATATAAATGCAAAGTCAATTTTCGTCTTCTGTCTCCTTGAATACTGTTCTTTTAAAGTCTAATAATGTTTTCTTTCCCTCTTAGCAACCCCCTTTGCCTGCTGATGTCTTTTCCCGCTTTGCTTGGGGCGAAATGAATAAAATAAAGAGGCAAATACACGAGGAAACTACGTAACCTCATAAATCCTAGACTCAAATATTGAATAAATCATTCTGCATTGTTGAAAAAGATTTAAACCGTCATTTGAGGATTACCGCTGATCTCAAATTAAACGTAAGTTGTTCACGCCTGAAGACAAAGGGTTAAATCAAAGCTCTTTGGATGCTGGTTTCTAAGCTAGACAAAATGCCACTGTTTGCCATATTAGCACAGCACGATTTTTGTAAACATTTTTGAAACGTTTAGTAAATATCGGTTTAAAACGGTTAGCGACCCGGATTTTATTCATTTCGATTTTACCATGGAATCCAATTGAAATCTCTTCGACAAATCCGATACTAAATCCCTAGAAATACATTTATTTCAAATCAGCGAAAACAAATGATACTGAAACTAGTAAGAGACATCATAGAAAGTCAACGTAGATGTTTACTGAAAACATATCCTGTATTTATTACACAGAAATATGATACTTGAGGAACACGCATTAAGGATTGAACTCAACGTCACTGTCTTGGGTAAACTTCACGCTAACCTTTGTATTTCAACATGTATGCGATCAAATATATAGATATGATGATCCCTTAATATCGTAGTGTATTAAAAGAGAGGGCTCAAATGAATAAGGAAGACGAAAAGATCCATACTGCTGCCAATGCTGTTTCTCTTATTACAAGACAGAATTCTATGATTGGCTTACGGCCTCATCCCGTTCAGACATCGGTTCGCGTACAATCAGCGAAGTTAAGCAACGAAGAGCTTGGTAAGTACATAGATGTTTGACCGCTTGGCTATATATGGGTGATGTAAGCTGAGATGTAAACTTAATGTTATAAACCTTATTCTTCACACCACGGATTATATAGAAAGCTTTTATTAAAAAAAAAACTAGCAGTATAACCCGGGTTTTTCATTACTGGGAATTTTTGCCGTTTACTTGGAGCAGTTTAAGTTTACAGTCAGCCCATCAAAAAAAATCAATATTAGTAACAACAATTGTGTGCAATTGAGGAACACTCCAAAAGATGGGTGGGGGTAACAATTTGCAGTGGGGGCTGAAAAGGGCCGTTTTTGCGTTCTCAATCTTGTTTCAGCCTCACGCGCAGAAGCTGTTGAAGAGGCGTTTCTCCTCGACTGTTGAGTACTTTAATCAGCAGTTTCAGCCTCAGCGTTCGGGTGAAAGTGTGGGGACGCATAAATAACATCCAATCAAATACACACACACATACACACAAATTTTGAGAATTATAGATATAGATATAGATAACTGTGATGTATTCAATAATTAGATAACGTTTAATGAATGAGTGAATGCTTCCCAATACCAGGCGCAGTACGATTGGGTGTATGGGTGGTGTAATGGAAAAAGATTCTGAATTGAAAATCGGAGAAGTGGGTTCTAATTCCCGTTGTGTTCGTTATATAAACTGAAGCAAAAATACCCTTGGGGGATGATATAAATCCCCCTCCAGAAATAGATTAATTAGAACAATAATTATCGTTAAATCATTATCTCTAAAAAAATCTTACAACCTAAAAATATTTTATGGCTTTAAATAACCTGCAGGTTGATAAACCGTAAAGAAACAAATCGATCAATCAATAATTCAATTAATATTCTACTTCTACGATGACGAGTGTGAAAATTTGAAGTTTTCGATTTGCACGCACGCACACACACACACACACACACACACACACACACACATATATATACATGCAACTATGCAGGCATACATTCACCCTCTCATTTTCCTCCTCTTTCTCTCTTTCTCTCTCTCTTATTCAGATACGTATACCAAACATACTCAACAATGTTGTAAATGGTTTATTGAAACAGATCAAAATGTCCGCCTATTCAGTGCAATGTTCTCAGCGGGGATATATCCTTTGGTATAAAATTAACATTCTAGTTAGTGATAAAGAACGCCATATACGTGTGTGTGGGGCGATGTGCAAAAAAGAAAGGTCAAAGAAAAGCAGGGAACGTTATAAAATGTCGAATCAATTCATTTGTAACAAGTTTCACGATAATCTTAAGTCGATATCCTTATCGATGTTTGCGGAGATAGCAGAAAGTTAATTGGGGTTCATTCTATTTCATTTTCTGTCTCCCTTGCGTTCGCTTTACCCTCCTTCCTTAATCTTATATTTTGTTAAACAGTGCTGGCAAAAATTCGTCGTCATGATACGGCGTCGCGAAGGAAGATTTAGGTTTTTTTCCGCGTCACTCTCAGGTCCGATGATGACTGAAATGTTCGATAAGAGATAGGCAACTCCTACCACAGTTTCTACGTGCGAAGACCTAGCAGCTTGAGGTAAGGATCCGCAATGTTATTGGTTTTGATCCGGCATCTCGGCTTCAGTCATTTTCCATCTTAACATAGCTTCCCTTTGACCATTCTATAAATATTTTGAGGTAATTATTCCGATGAACTTTCCGCTATGGTACCTAGATGTATGTCTTCCTAAAACACATAAACACGCACACAAGCATATATATATATATATATATATATATATATATATATATATATATATATGTATGTATTTTTATTATATATATATATATATATATATATATATATATATATATATATATATATATATATATATGTTATTTGTTATTTATATAGATACAAATAATTAAGTAAATGCTCTGTTTATAATAAAAAGTATTAACAACATTTACCAGCTTGAATGTCTGAGAAATTTCATGCGTCCTTTGTAGTGTGTGACGATATATATATATATATATATATATATATATATATATATATAGGTGCTTAACCGTGGAGTTAAGCTTCAAGTTAGGACATCTAACATAGACCTGTTTAACAGGTGTAATAATGGAGGAATCGAGACTTTTATCATACAGTCTCACTTACGGTGGACTGGTTATGTCTTGAGAATATCTGATGACAGAATACCCAAGATCCTAATGTCCAACCAGTTAGATCAGTGCTACAGGAATGTAGGACGCCCATGGCTAAGATACAAAAACAAGCTGAAAAGCAACTTGTCAGCAGTCAATATACCACATAACACCCTGAGCGCTTAGCGTTGGAGCGGGTAGAATGGAGATCAACGTGTTTCAGTGGACTCAGCAATTTTCAATCTGCTTGTCGGAGTCGTCTTCAAGAAGCGAGAGCAAGATCTAAACGGTCACCCAATCTAACAGTGATCTCATTTCACAATCCTCATACTTGTTCCATATGTGGCCTCCTTTGTAAATCACTAGCGGGTCTTAAATGCCACTTCAGATTATCGCATAAACTTTCATAACTGAATCAATAAGCTGTCAGATCCTCATACGTCAAAACCGACGGGAGAGTCCATTATATATATATATATATATATATATATATATATATATATATATATATAGAGAGAGAGAGAGAGAGAGAGAGAGAGAGAGGAGAGAGAGAGAGAAAGAAAGAGAGAGAAAATTTAATTTTAAAAAATAAATCAGATTATCTGATGATCGTAAAAGCGTAAAACACAGGGTTACAAGCTCATATCAATAGAACTGAATATGTCAGCTCTATCACTATTTTCACTCTATTACTGATTATGAGCACTTTCCAATAAGTGCCGCGAATATATAATATATATATATATGTGTGTTTGTGTGTGTGTGTATGTGCGTGTGTGTACGTGTGTGTGCCCTTATGAAATGGAAAAGTCTGACAATTATTTAAAGACATTTTATATATATTTTATCTATAAAAAAAGAATGTATAAACACAAAATATCTTAAAATAATTGACGGACTTCGTCAATTTCATAATGTGTGACGGCATTTGAATACTCAATGAGCAGATATGAATGTACAGGAGAAGATCATGAAGAATTGTAGTTTAAAAACAGTAAAATCGACCTTGCTAAACCGAAACGTTCGTCTGTGGCTAAATCGGTAAAGCACGTCAGGCTATATGACGGTCCTGTATAGGATACAGGTTCGGAGGACGCATATTTTCTATGAAAATTTCTCGGACATTCAGGTTAGTAAATGTTGTTAACACAGAGCACTTAATATTTGTATCTGTAAAAAAGAATGTATAAACATAAAAATGTCTTAGAATATATCTGTGTGCATCAGAGCGTTTCCTTTAAAACTATTTTTTAAAAGGGATCTGTAGGGAAAGTAGAACATAAGGTGAGTTCTATTAGCGAAAGCATATATTAGATTGACAAAAAGGTCTCATCAATTTACCTGTTGAGTTGGCTAGATACAATCGTATGTTGTCTGTTAACATTTTCTTCTCTCGCACTTCTAGTTTGAGGAACTCTCTTATGGCTATATCTATCTATCTATCTATCTATCTATCTATCTATCTATCTATCTATCTATCTCTCTCTCTCTATATATATATATACACACACACAAACACACACACACACACACACACATATATATATATATATATATATATATATATATATATTGAATAAAAAACAGACCACGTTAAGATTCCATGTAATAAGCTATTTCACCATAACCCCTTTAACAGGGTTCTGGATCATCAAGTATACGTAAAATTAACGAAGTAAGGAAGTGAGGTCTCAGGTCTACCCATACGGATTACCTAAGTTTGCATAAAATAAATATATATATATATATATATATATATATATATATATATATATATATATATATATATATATATATATTAATCATTTCACTAGAATGTAGGGGGTTGCAGGTAGTGAAAGTGAAAGAGAATGAAAAAAACTGAGAATGTGTAGTTTTGGGGAAGGGACAAAATTGGAACAAAGTTTAAGTAGACAGAAGATTGTGGTTATCAGGGAAGCAAGAAATCGGAAGGGACTTCCCCAGGTGGGAAGTGTGAGAAAAAAAAAGAGATGTTAGAATATAATTGACGGATGCATCTACGTAGTTCAACAGCAGAACTGCGAAACCTAGTTGCCAATCTAGTAGCATGGTTAAATTCATATAATCGGGTCACTAGGAGAAAAAAAAGCAGTTGCCATGAAAATATTTGTAGAACAAAGAGAATCCACGTCATGTTGTTGAGAAAGTGACTGAATTCGACATGCTAGATCAGGATCGATTACATTACAGACCCTTTTTTGGCTTTTGTCAAGAATCTCGAGATGCACATTAGGAGCACCAGACCAGATATGGCAACAGTATTCAATACACGGACGAATGGTAAATTAGTAATTGTACAAGATGGATTCTGACGAGAAAAATATTCGGGTACAACACAGTGACCAAAGTTTCCTTGCAGGAGACGAAGCAATTGATTCGATATAGTCTGCCCACTTCGCAGCAGCGGAAAACGTAGAGCCATGAAGACATAATCTGTTGCTCTCCTGAAGTTTAGTATCAGTGATCCGGATGGCAGTGAGAAAATGTTCAGCGGTGATTAAATGAATGTAGTTTTGTTTTGGAGGTGTTCAAATTTACAGACCATTTCTTGTCTGATTGAAAATCCTTTCCAAGAACAGTTGCCAGGTTTACCTGGTCGGGTATACACACACTAAAATCCCAATAATAGAGGAATTAGGATTGAGATCATCACATATATTTACCAAGTGCAACTTGTGACTTATATTATAGCTATTGCTCGAAAGGACATACCTGCTGTTTTTTACATATTCTTCATCATATATTAGGTATTGTATTATTGTATTGTAATATTTTTCTCTTGTAGTGACAATTCTGATACTTGCTGAATATTTTTTTATTAGTAGATCCTGGAATTGAAGATACATATTTATCATGACTGCAACGATTATATAATAGACTACCGTCTTAATTCACGTTCTTTCTTTCTATCTTTTAGTTTTTGTTTTTCTTTTCTTTGTTTTATCCTATTTCTTTCTTTCTTTCTTTCTTTTTATTTCAATTTTTTTTTTTAATTTGTAATTCCTTCTTTCTTTTCTTTTAATTTTTCGTATTGAATTGTAGATAATTATAACTTATAGTTTCCAGTAAAACTTCTGAGACTTCTTCCCGCCATTTTTTCTCCTTTTTAGCCCCGATATAATTTCTCTTTTTCTCTTTTACTTTTCCTTTTCTTCCGGTTCTTCCTTTGCTTCTTATTCTTTCTTTCTTTTCTTTTTCCTTTCATTGATTTTTTAATTTCTTTTTTCTTTCTTTCTTTTTCTTTTCTTTTAATTCTTCGCATTCAATTGTAGATATTTATTACTTTTGTCTTTTAGTACATCTACTGAGATTCCATCACTCCTTCCTTTCATTTTCAATTTTTTTAGTCCCGATATAATTTCTCTTTTTCTCTTTTCCTTTTCTTCCGGTTCTTCTTTTGCTTTTTATTCTTTCTTTCTTTTCTTTTGCCTTTCATTGATTTTCTTCTATTTCTTTCTTTTTTCTTTCTTTCTTTTTCTTTTCTTTTAATTCTTCGCATTCAATTGTAGATATTTATTACTTTTGTCTTTTAGTACATCTACTGAGATTCCATCACTCCTTCCTTTTCTTTTCGTCTTTTTTAGTCCCGATATAATTTCTCTTTTTCTCTTTTACTTTTCCTTTTCTTTACGTTCTTCCTTTGCTTTTTATTCTTTTTTTCTTTTCTTTTCATTGATATTCTTCTATTTCATTTTTCTTTCTTTCTTTTCTTTTAATTCTTCTCATTCAATTGTAGATACTTATTACTTATGGCTTTTAGTACATCTACTGAGATTCCTTCCCTCCTTCCTTTCCTTTTCATATTTTTTAGCCCGATACAATTTCTTTTTCTCTCTGTTACTTTTCCTTTTTAAAACACCTCTCCCTATAATGCGGCAAAGGCGATTCTTTTAAGACCAAAGACTTTGATTTTTCCGTCAATAATTTTCCCTCCATATTTTCCACATCAATCTTGCCTCACTGCTGAAGCATATGGCCTTTGTATTTTGAACACGACCATCTTTCCTCTATGACCCAATGGCAATCACGAAAATCTTTCTTTTAAGTTTGCACCAGCACATAAATCTATTCAGTCTCCTTCTCTAATAATTGCACACACACATACGCATATATATATATATATATATATATATATATATATATATATATATATATATATATATATATATATATATTGTGTGTGTGTGTGATCGTGTATTTCCTTTAAAACTATTAACTAGGATCTGTAGGGAAAATGGCAATAAGATGCGTTCTGTTAGAGAGAGCCCAGTGGTTATGGCAATAAACGAGAGGAAGACATCAAAGATTGAAATTCTTAATTTTACAGAAAATGGCGTTTCGACTAAAATCTTCTGTAATATAATAATGTTAAATTGTTATTTTAATTGAAATGAAAACTTTGTCTGACATAGTTCATGCTAGTAGAGATCGCAGATTCGAACTCACAACAGGATATGAAGGAACTGTAAATTTCTCGGTCTGACCGCCGTCTACAAATTTACGTTACCAAAGTTCAGAATATTTTGAACAGCACCCTCTCATACAGACGCGCATAAGCAAGTGGGCTTATATATATATATATATATATATATATATATATATATATATATATATATATATATATATATATATGAAAGAATATAGTTTTAAGGTATGCTATATTTATGGGATAATGATGTGCTCAATATCAGAGATAGAGAGTATTCAAATATAAAAGTGAACATTGAAGTCAACACTCAGTGCCGAGAGGCAGTTTCTGTTGTGGATTCCGAGATGAAATTCGGTCCCCAATGAATTACAAGAAGAATTAAATATAAGAAATAAAATGTATTTACACAATAATACAAAGGGTAATACTGTTAGTAAATCCAGGAACGCGGTTAGTAGCAATAATATATAGATATATACAATCTCGAAGTAGGACTTCCTTAGAGTCTTACGTGCTTGTAACTGTCTCCTACAAGCGGTTACCTCACACTATTACTCTACCTCCAACTCAGTCACAATCTCAAACTCTCTACTCCCTCGCTAACTCCGGGTATTTAACGGCAACAGTCCACATACAGACTGGTCGAGTCCACTTATATGAAAAAGGGGTTGACCCCATAACAGTTTCATGCTAGACGCTATCATTAAGAACAATGAGGATGCTGAAGTGAGACGCAGCAGGATGTTAAGAAAAATTTTGTTTTGGTTAGAATTATTCAGAAAAGCATATCTCGTGCGAATCTTACAGATATCCATATATATATGTGTATCTGTAAGATCATAACATAAAAATGTATATATACAGTGTAACCCGGATATAAGAGAGTTGTCGGGACCGGAGAAGGAGTCTCTTATATCCGGGTTTCTCTTATATCCCGGTTTCTCTTATATCCGGGTTTGGTTTATTTTATATATATTAACACAGGCTCTAATTTGGGACCAGAGAAAATCTCTCTTATATCCGGGTTTCTCTTATATCCGGGTTTCTCTTATATCCGGGTTACACTGTATATATATATATATATATATATATATATATGCAATACATAAAAAATCAACGAAGATATATACAAAATAGGCACGAGATATGCTATATGAATAAAGAGGAAAAAAAAAACTTATCACAGTCGACGCGTTTCGTTTCTCTGAGTGACTTTATCAAGTCAAATGCTAAGATTTTCTTTTGTAACAAGTATTTATAGAAAACAACAAAAAAATTTCATAAATCGCAATTTTGCTCTTGTATGTAAATTATTATTACAAAAAATCTTTTCGTTTTCCTCAGAGGGCGAAATTGAGATTTGATCTCTCCTCTGACCGAACTCTAACATCTCATTGGCTGATTACATTCAATGCCTTGAAAACGAAACTTGTTACATTCCATCATTACCATTCGGACCCCAAACTACTACCAGTCACGATGAATGAATGTCCTCTTGTGGCGGTCACGTGTATTGAGCCTTCTACGTAAGACCCAACCAACTCAACCGACACCTCAAGTGGAGCTTGTACATATGATCCATCACTAGAGATACTGGGGAAAAAAATTCGGTTCCCTGTCTCTCCTCGTGCTATCCTCTATCTTTACAAGAACCAGATCAAGCCTAAAATGGAATTGTGCTGCTATTTATAGGTAGGAGCTACCCAGTTTTCATTTTTGTGTTTGTGTGTGTGGAGGAGAAGCCTGGGGTCGATTCTCATTGGTTTTAAAAATGTGAATTAATGATATTTATAATTGTTATAATTATTTTTTAAAACTTTTTTTGTGTGGTCACGAAACAGTGACAGCATAATTATTTTTGTTTAATTATTTCTTATAAGGAGGAACCAGTAATTTTCCGTGATGTTATTTTGTTGTTATGGAGCAAAAATAAATCTCTGGAATTTTACTTACGGATTCATTTTTGATAGGCGTTTAATTTTAGATCACTATCCGTACACTTTAACGTGATAAGGAAAGATAACGCATTGTTTTTTTCCCTACCATATGTAAATTCGAATGCCTGTTCAATGTTTTTTTTTCTGTTTATTTACAAGATCAGGTAATATTGTTTGTGAGGATATATAACGGTATATGGTTGCATCTCCAAAACCCTTCATGATCAGAGATTGGCAGCTGATCTCTCCTCTGATCTAGCTCTAAGAGCTCATTTGGGAAGAAACTGGCTGGTTACATTCAATGCCTTGAAAACCTAACTAGTTAAATCCCATTATCGTCGACCGGACCCTTATCTTTGACAGATAATATTCAAATAGGTATGAGAAACATTCTAGATGCTAAAGTGGTTAAATGTTAGTGATACGCAGTAGTATATTTGATTGTTTGTTTCTGATAGGCTAGACACGTGCAACTTGTAATAAAGTAACAGATAATATTCAGATATGTGTGAGAAACAATCTGGATGCTGAAGTGTTTAAAAGTTAGTGAGACGCAGCAGGATGTTTTGAAAAAAATTGTTTTGGGTTGATTTTTCATTAATTCATGTCTTGTGCGTATTTTGTATATATCTTCAATGATTTTATGTATTCTATCTATCTATCTATCTATCTATCTATCTATATATATATATATATATATATATATATACGCACCCACATTTTTATGATATTACAGATATATATGTATGTGTGTGTGTGTGTATGTGCGTGTGTGTGTGTGATTGTTTCTTGAACAATAAAATGTTAAGAAATTAAAATTTCAGACACACTGGATTGTATATTAATATTTTTTTGTTTTATTGCTTAAATTAGTTTTCTCGACTGGTTTCGGCCAGTATGGCCATCATCAAGAGAAAAAAACAAATTCCCAATTGTTAATAGCAGTGAACTACAGGAGTGAATGACTGTCTTTTAAGTAAACTTTGTATTTTTCATTTTTATCGTTAATTTTGGTCAGTCTTTGTATTCGTTAATACATATATATATATATATATATATATATATATATATATATATATGGATGTTTCTAAAGGAAGCCCTGTGGAATGAGTGTATATTGGACCTTAAAGTCAACCCAGACCTTAAGTGGATCCACCGCTAAAGATTTTGAAAACATGGTCTGTTTTCTGTACCTCTCCAGTAAGTACCTGACTCCTCGTGTTATCCATTACCTTTACGAAAGCCAGATCAAATCTAAAATAGAATACTGCTACTATATATCGACCGTAACTGCCCAGTCTTCATTATCCAGTATCGATAGATTCCAAAAGCGTCTCCGCATCCTTGTGGGTGACAAATTATTTTCCATCCTACAGCTGCTTTCCGACAGATGAAACGTCTCAAGCTTCTTGATGCTCTATCGCTATTTCCATGGAAAGTGCTCAGACGAACTTTGTTCTTTAATTTCAACAGTTCTTATCTTCATGGCTAATTTTTGCCATGTTACGCACATTTTAGCGAGCCCCCCGCCTCATTCTCATCGTGTTGCATTGGTGAAATGTAAATTCTTCTCATCGAGTGCTACTCTGTGGAACTGACTCCCAAGTGAATGTTTTCCCGATCACTACAATCTTAATCTGTGTCTTCTCACATATCTGCACAAAAACCTTGCCTCTTACTCTATAGCCCTCTACCTCGAGTGGCTCCCATGCTTTTTACAGGGGGAATATCACTGTTAAAATATTCTAAATCGTCTTCGTTCTTCACATGTTCTGTCCATGTTATTTTCATCATCTTTCTGTAGAACCACCCTTCTTTGGATTCAAATCTCTTCTTCATCTGTAAGGAGATTGTCCAACATTCATTGCCATATAAAGGGTGTTCCAATAACTCGGACCGATTTTAAATGTGAATTAAGTTTAAACGTCTAATGGTTATTTCTTTTTCTTTCAGATTCGGCGGACATTTGGGCGATATCGTTTTTCATACATAATTGCCATGACATAAATAACATGATCGAATAGAGACATAAATAAATTTTTACCAATAACACTAATTTATTTACTGCTGACTTTAATCCGTCTTAATGAAACACCCTTATGTCTAATCCGTTTTAATGTAACACTCTTTAGAATGAATGATATTATATAACATTTCAGTACTCTTCTTTGTTTCATACGATTTTTTTTCTGTTTATTAATACTTTGCTTAGCTTTTGGATGGAAACTTTCGCTACTCCAATGCGCGTTCAGATTTCAGTGCCACTTATTCCAAACATTTTTAGAACCCTTGCCAGATATCTAAATTGTCGTACTAGTTTGATTTTATTATCTACAATTTGTTATTTGCTTGTTGGGCTGTTCCTTTCAGAAGGAAAGAAATAACTTCATCAGAAAAAAAAAATGTACAACAAACAAAAAACTTTATAAAATATGGACATTTACATTTCTTTTTGAGGAATAAAACCTCTTTTTGTTCTGTTTGTAGATCAAATCATTAACACGTGACGAATATAAATTTGGGGAAATATCCTGCCACTAGATATGCGTATTTTCAGACTTGTCAAGATAGACTCCAGTTTTTGCTAGCTGTCCTTGAATATTTCAGTAGAACACAACCCTCCCCTTTTACCGAACCACAGCAATTTGTCCAACACCCAAATGACAGGTTGTATCCGTGCGTCTATGCGGTCTCCTTTAGAAAAGAATTCGAAACTCTGTCCAAGAAGTTCAATAATATGATTTTACCAAAACTTGACTGTATCACCACCAACTTGCAGAGCACGCTGCTGGATCTAGAGACCAGTGTAGTCTCCTCACCAAAGAATCGTAAGAGCTGACAATCTGAAACGGTGTCAGAGGAAAAAAAAATAAGAATCTTTCTGTACAAAATGTTTCGTAAAGTTCGGGTAATTCGACCAGGAAGACATTTACTTCACATTTTCATGTTTCTTTAAAAATAGTTTCGTTTGATTACATACAGTACTGCTCGAAAATGGTAGCGACAAAATTTCGAACTACATTTGAATCATTTCGATGCAGAAAAATAGAATAAAATTTATTTCTTTCAAATATTTTACCCGGTCCAGAGACGTAAACAGAAGTTATGCCATTTTTTAAAAATCTTATTCCTTAAATTTCTCAAGAAACTTCACCAATTATCCAGGGAATTTCAATGAGGTTTTGCCTGAAGGTTAGGGCCTCGCTCAGGGAAATTTTGTTTAACGTTTGAGGCGGATCCAGGAATTTTTCGATTTTGCTAACACCGCAAAATGTTTTTCATTATTTATTTGAAAATAGAAATTATCAAGAAATACGCAGCTAACAAAATGTTTATACAACGTTTCTGCAACGTTACATAAGGTTGTTTGCTTGCTTGATTTGTTGGGTTTTTTTTACGCTTTATCAAAATTTTGCCACTTATTCAAAGCCAGAAAATAATTTTATATTCTAAGAAATTTTTTATTTTGGGAAAAAATAATTATTTACAGATTCAAGCCCTACTGATTAACCCATATCTGGGGAAAAGATGTGGATTCATATATTTCCCAGGGGTATTTGTACTTAAGTAAATATAAGGAATGCGACTGGAATTGGAACATGGCTGTCTGATATTCACTACTAAGCAGATGTCAATTACATCAATCGCACATCCAACCTTGCAGCTCTGACTATTCTTAAGCGGTCACCTATCTAGATATTGACAAGACTACACGTTGCTTAACTTCGGTGATTATACGGGAATCGTTGTTTCAAATGAGTGAAAAACGTAAAAATATATTTTAATTGTAATTCTAATACTTATTTTGACTTCTTTTAGACAATAGAAATAATATTTGGCCTTTTTTAGATTATAAAAAAGGGATTTGACCTCTTTTAGACTATAAAAATAATATTTGACCTCTTTTAACGTATAAAATAAAATTTGATCTATTTTAGACTACAAAAATATTTGACCTCTTTTAAACTATAAAATGATATTTTTTAGATTATAAAAAAGTATTTGATCTCTTTTAGACTATAATAATAATATTTAACCTCTTTAACACTCTAAAAATAATACTTGACACAATAAACAGTAAAAATAATATTTGACCTCTTTTAGACTATAAAAAATATATTTGACCTCGTTTACACAATAAAAATAATATTTGACCTCATTTAGACTATAAAAATAAAAAAATAGCATCTTTTACACTATAAAAATAATATTTGTCCCCTTTTAAACTATAAAAATAATATTACCCTTTTTTACATTACGAAAATAATATTTGACCCCTTTTAGACTATAAAAATAAAGAAAAAGAGTAATAAATAATGTGTTAGCTGCTTCAGTAATGAGTTTGCTGAACACTTTCGGCCTTGTGCCACATCTAAGCTACGCTTAGAAAACCATATTTAGGCACCTCGACGTGGAAACATTGTCTTCCGAGAACAGTTACGGCTGGGTAGAGAGTTCGATCCTTCACTATGTGCTCTATATTCTCTGCCTTGTGCTACCTTTAGAAAATCATTTAAGATTTTAGACATGGTGCAGTTGTGAGGACGCTTGCCTGGCTAGAACAATTACGGCTTATTGAGTTCGATCCTCATTAGACACCCGATATTTTCGGCCTTGTATCACATCTAAGCCTCGCTTTAAAATTTACCATATATCAACTGCTTGAATTTGATATTTTTAACGGTATGGCTCCCCATAAAGTAATCCATGAATAATAGTGTTTTGCCTTCTTTGCATCAAAATGTCTACATTTTGTCTCTTCTAGAAATATGCATGCCGACTTAGCACTGCCCCTGGATGGTTCTTCCAACTTTCAAATACAATCTTCAGAAATATAAATGCAAAGTCAATCGCCATCTTATGTCGCCTTGAACCCTGGTCTTTTAATGTCCCCCCTGTTTCTTTCAAATCCTTTAACCTATTGAATGCTAGTTTGTTTTTTTTACCGCTTTGTTTGGTTTGCTTAAATTCGGCGATCGAAAGAGAACTGGTGTTTAAACTTGATATGGCCGTATGCCATTTTTTACAAAATATCTTTTGTAGACACCCCCAAACATGCAGACAACGTTACCTTGTAATATTTATTAAAAGAAAAATGAACAACAAATTCCAATAATATTTGACCTCTTTTAGATTATAAAAACAAATTTTTCGTATTTTTAACGACATGACTCCCCTTGAAGCAATTTATGCATAATGGTCTTGTACAGTCATTGCCTCAAGTGGTCGACATTTTTTGCCTCTTGTCTCTTCGAGAAGTCTGCATGCCGTCATAGCCTCTGGCTGGTTCTTCTAGTTTTCCAATACGATCTTGAGAAATATAAATGCAAAGTCAATTTTCGTCTTCTGTCTCCTTGAATACTGTTCTTTTAAAGTCTAATAATGTTTTCTTTCCCTCTTAGCAACCCCCTTTGCCTGCTGATGTCTTTTCCCGCTTTGCTTGGGGCGAAATGAATAAAATAAAGAGGCAAATACACGAGGAAACTACGTAACCTCATAAATCCTAGACTCAAATATTGAATAAATCATTCTGCATTGTTGAAAAAGATTTAAACCGTCATTTGAGGATTACCGCTGATCTCAAATTAAACGTAAGTTGTTCACGCCTGAAGACAAAGGGTTAAATCAAAGCTCTTTGGATGCTGGTTTCTAAGCTAGACAAAATGCCACTGTTTGCCATATTAGCACAGCACGATTTTTTTGTAAACATTTTTGAAACGTTTAGTAAATATCGGTTTAAAACGGTTAGCGACCCGGATTTTATTCATTTCGATTTTACCATGGAATCCAATTGAAATCTCTTCGACAAATCCGATACTAAATCCCTAGAAATACATTTATTTCAAATCAGCGAAAACAAATGATACTGAAACTAGTAAGAGACATCATAGAAAGTCAGTGTAGACGTTTACTGAAAACATATCGTGTATTTATTACACAGAAATATGATACTTGAGGAACACACATTGAAGATTGAACTCAACGTCACTGTCTTTTTGCCAATCGTCTTCTCGTCTGTCTTTGAATCCTGATCTTTTAGTGTCTCCTTTGTGTTTTTCATTTTCCATAACCCATTGAATGCTAGTTTTTTTTTACCGGTTTGTTGGGGTTACCGGTGTTTCAACATGATATGACCGTATGCCATTTGGTTTGCAAAAATGTCTTTTGTAGACACCCACAAACGTACAGACAACTTTACCTTGTAACATTTATTAAGAAGAAAAATGGACAGTAAATTCCACAAGGATATTAGAATGTTCATTCATGATCTCCGTTCCCCGTCGTCGGTTTTATCTCGTATACAATAATTTAATTTTTTCTTTGCTGATCGCTTCCGTTATGATAATGGCGTTGATGTCAACATTTACCGTCAACGTGCAGTTTTAGGACTAGAAGCTTCCAGTTTCACCAAAAACTGCTCCGGTCATCCATTCCCTATCGCCGTTTGGTCTTGCAATAACTGAATGAAGGTGAAGGAAAATTAGACTAAAAGAAAGTGACAATGGTTTGAATTTGTTTAATATGGCCGTGAACTGGCCAAGAAGTGACCCACATATGTCTGCGAAACGTATCGAATGAGTCATACAGAATCCAGTTATGAAACTGCAACTGGCTTTCGCTAGTTCTGTTATAATTTCTATAGCATGTCTGTCATGCGTAGCCCTCTTCATCCGCTGGTTTAGCCGCTGAAATTTGTCGTAATTATTATCCGCTTGTTCCACCTTTAGGGTCTTTGTGGTTGGTCGCGTTTAGTCTGGGACCTCGTTTTCGACATTACCGCCAAGGGTGACCCCACCAGGTGTTTAGAACTCCCGGCAGCATCGTACTCACTCACTGGACACCGCAATCCCCTCCACAACGCCAAGGAGCAACCATAAGAGGTACGCACATAAAAACATCTCAATTAGCGATTCTCAGTTAAGAAAATATGAAAAGTAGTCTCATAACTTCTATGCATAGTTTAGTGTAGATAAAATAGTCTGATGTTATTTGACCAGTGTGGAAATTTCACCAAAAGGAATTCGTATCGTTGCAATAACATTGTGTCAAATTTGAAGATGGACGGTCAATATGTGGCCAGGTAAATAATGGATCGCAAGGTTACAATAATTGCTACAACGTCACATATCCCCGAACCAAAATTCAATGCGTCTGCAACGTGACAGGAGCATTCCTGCAAGAAGATTTCTTGTTAGATATAATGATATTAGGTTCAGAAAATAAAGTCCGATTTTAGAATAAACCTTTTCTATTCAAATATGTCATTATAATAATTGCACAAAACTATATTAAACACTCCTAACGATTAAAGAATCCTCTCATGGCGATGATTATTTAAGTCTATGTCATCGCACATACCTCGCCCAGAACTAGAAGCCTATTTGAAATCGGTGACATGGCTTTGAATAAAGATGACTTCGGTTCAGTTCGAAATTTCTGGAAAGATACCAAGACTGAAAAATACTAGAAAAACAGAAAGTAACCGTTTAAAGTAATCTGAATTTTGTTTTGTTATAGTATAAATCAGATACAAATATTAGGTTGTTCGGAAAATAATGTCGGGTTTTAGAATAAAACTTTTAATTGATTTCAAATATATTATTTTAACAGTTTCACAAAGATATATTCCGAATGATTAGTGTGCTCTTTGTAAATTTAATATCAATGTCTTTCAGAATTGAACAAAACATTACATACTCATCTTGAACATGAGAAAATAAGAAATGTATTTACTTTTTGCATGAATTCAAGGTTGGTCATAATGATTCTTAGACTGCTGGTAACATTAACAGTGTGCTACGCTGTTGGTTTCTGAGGTTGTACAGTATGGTATCGGAGGACATTCTTCTGCAATTCATAATCAACACCTGAAAACATTAATTGGACAAAAACTCAAGACAAAGCCTCATAGAAACGTTCCAGATAACGGATGTCAGCATTTCAACAATATTTGACAATCTCAAGAAAACTGGCATAGTGAAGAACTTCAATAAACAGGTTCCACATATACTCAGTGAAAGACAAATTGTTCGATGTCATGGAGTGTGTTCGATGCTGTCTGCAAAATCCGAATGATTCATTTCTTTATCGAATAGTAACTTGTATTGAGAAATGGATCCTTTACGACAATCGTAAACGATCGGCCCAATGGGTTCATCGTGACGGAGCACCAAAAGACTTTCAAAAACCGAAATTGCACCATTAGAAAATTATGGTGACTGTCTGCTAGTCTGCCATTGACGTTATTCATTACAGCTTTCTGGAGTCTAACCAGTGCATCATTACCGAATTTTACCGCCAGCAAATGGATGAAATGCATATTCAGTTAAGCAAAATGCGACCAGCACTGGTTAATCGACGAAGTCTAAATCTATTCCATGATAATGCTTGGCAAAATGACTTTGGAAATCAAACTTAACCACATTCACCATATTTCCTTGATCTCTCTGTTGTATAGCCCTCCCACCATGCTTGGAGGTCTTTGTCACTGCGCCAAATATTTATAATATTGCATTCTCTCTCTCATCTTCCCCCGGCCGGGTGGCGAAATGATTTTGGGCTCAGTGATGAAATACTCCAACAAAGATGATTCTAAACATATCTAGTTTTATTAATGTCGTCGACGTTTACATTTTACAGTGAGGTCGCTTTCCCCAACTGGGGAGCCTTTTCAGACACAAAAGAGACTACGTCTATATTGATAGACGGTTAAGAATCAACTTGCTGAAAACATTTTTCTATCTGTTATTTCCACGCTAGCTCAGCCAATCAAAATCATCTCTTTTATTTTGTCTTCTATCTGATTTCAAGGTCAACCTAAATAAAATTGGCATGGTGAAGAACTTCGATAAACACGTTCCACGTATACTTAGAAAACCTAATATGTAACCTGTCGCATGTTACTTTCAGAGTAAACTGGAACTTCTGAGTATTGCTCATTGCCCTGTGAGAGGCTTGGACGAAGAATTAGTCGATCATGGGAAAAGTCCATGACTGCAAATAGGAAGTTTCACTACGGGTCCTCGGGAAACACTTTAATAGTAATAATTTCCGTTTTTTCAGTATTCTTTGATGCGTAATTAATGACTCTTAGAACTTTTAAATCTACTGCTTAAAGGTTCATAATAATAACCTTATCTTCTTAAAATCCCAAAAAGAAAAGAAAATTTAAAATATTTTCTGGCTTCAAATAACCTGCACATTGTTGAGAATGTTACGGTTTTTGGGGTATATACTACATATAACTAGTGAGCGAGTCAGAATGACTTATTTCCCTTTATAGTCGACCAATAGAAGGTTAACCAATCAGAGGCCGCACAACACGGTATTCGTCGTGTATAAAGGCGGCCATCTTGTTTCCTCTACCGGAAGGACCAAAGGCGACCAGGAGAAGGATGAACTACACTCTGCTGTGATATCCTAAAGTACGCTTTCCTACTGTCTCCGAAATATTCACTGCCAACCTCTGGATTCTATACTCGAGGACGACCGTCATGAAAATGTCTAACAGAGAGACCTAAAAAACGTATAAATCAGGCAAGTTATCTATCTTTGTGAAATACTTCATCGTCTGGATCAGTTATTACAAATTTAGACTAAGAGAAGAGGAAATTGAACATAGGTTAGGTTGCTCCAGCAGTTGTTTTGTCTAACACCGCAAATTCCCACAAACCAAAAATATAAATTGAAATTAAGTATCAAACTGAAAACTCGAGTCAAATTGCCTTTTCAGATCGATACTTTTATATGAAACCATGCATGGCGACAAACCTGTTTAGAAATATCGAAATTGTCAGCTGTATACGAGCCCTTTCTAAGATTAATGGTTAAAAATGGCTTTGAATGAGAGAAGCTTCAGTGTCCTGACAACTGTTCTTTGAACACTGCGAACTGGCGCTACAGAATCACAGGCAAAGAACTGTGCCAATATCAAATAACAGATACCACATCACTTGAAGACTACCAACAGCAGCAACAAGTAGAATGTATAGTACATGTAATTCGAAAAGAGAATAATGATGTAATTCATATGTTGATGTTCCACCCTACTGCAAACAAAAAGTTAGGAAGGAAACCCCTATCAATAATGAAAAGAGTGATAACAGCTAATGGATTTGAGAAACCTATTTTCCTGAAAAATATGTTTAAATAGAAAGACTTTTTAAATTTCAAGCGAAGACAATAATACTGGTTGCTCTGTTAATGAATACTAAATGTTTCCTTGTAGGGAAACGGTTAATGTTTCCATTACTATTTGCTGCTGACACAACCTAATATGTAACTTAGTATAATCTGTCGCATAAGCTACTAAGAATTGCTCATTGCCCTGTGGGAGGCTTGAACGGAGACTAAGTCAGTCAAGGGAAAAGTCCATGACTGCAAATAGGAAATTTTACTACTTGTCTTTGGGAGACACTTTAATAGTAATAATTTCAGTTTTTTCTTTGATGCGTAATTAATAATTTTTAGAACATTTAAATCAGGTGCTTTTAGGTTCATTATATTAAACTTATTTTCTTAAAATCCCAAAAGAAAAATATATCTCTAATCAAAAGCGCCTTAGGGTCGGATAATGGTTAATGAGACTACTCAAGTTAATCATGTCTGTGTTTGTTCCTCACCAGTTGCCTCAAAGAAAACTCGTTTTAAATAACTGAACGAGGGTAGACATGTCACAAAATCAATCAACCAATCAATATCGATTCAGATGGATTAGCAGAATAATAAGGTAAGTAAACTCTTTGTTTCTCTAATTAGGTCTAGTTTACCGTCTTAGACCTCGACGATTTTTCTCAAACCTTATTAGTATTGGAAAAATCAAGTATTATATTTGATAGTGGGCTATCCCAAATCAATACGCTTTCCAATTTCCAATCAGTAAGTTTTTATTTAAGCCTGTTTATATATATATATATATATATATATATATATATATATATATATATATATATATATATATTTTTCTCAGTCACATATAAAAAATATGCTATATAAACAGCTATAATATAGCTACACATTATGTACCTTTTAACCAGTGACAATGGATGTATAGCTTTATACTTGTATGAATATAGACAACATTTCTGGCGGTTAAATGTTCACGCAAGCCACCCAAGCCGAAACAGTAAATTATTTCAGATCAGGTCTTTCATACCTGATCGAATTTAATTTTTGCTAATTGAATGACCAGAATTCATAACATAAGAGTTGATGTTGTTTGTCGTACGGAACGTCGTATTGAAATAATTTGATTTATGGAAAAACACGACATATTCACAGACGATTAAGTTTCATGAGACTTGAACAAGACGATATTCGACAGAGAGTATTTACCATAAATCAATTGTACATGATAATGGAATATTATATGGGCCAAGATTTTAGGAATTTAGATAAGAGTGTCTTTAGGTTTGGCATTGTCACACATGTTTTTATTGTTTAATCTATTTGGTTTTTCGGAAAATAAAGTCCGATTTTAGAATAAACCTTTTAATTGTGTTATAATGTATTATTATAATAGTTGCACAAAAATATATTACTTATTCCTAATGATTAAAGTGTCCACTTTGTTAATTTTATATAATTCTGTCTATATTTCTGAGATGAGGTATTATGTACATTATTTACATTATTCGGACTATTGTCCTCATCTTTGTCGCCATATTTATCACAACGTTTTGGCCGTTATACGCACCGGCCTTCTTCAGGTGACACATGGCACAGTGGATGAAGGCGTTGGTTAGATCCGGTGACAGGACCCAAAGAGTGTGAGTTCAATACCCGGTTAAGGCAGTGGAGAACTTTCAGAGGGAAATTAACAGGAGATAACTGATAACTAACATCCATCAAACATGGCACGTGGAACTGAAACAGTCTACCCCGGTGAGCGAAATAAAGGGTTCAGTTCGACATTCCAACCACCTGAAGAAGGCCGGAGCGTACAACGGCCGAAACGTTGTGATAAATATGGCGACAAAGATGAGGACAATAGTCCGAATAATGTAAATAATGTTTTATATAAATCTTTTTCGGAATTTAATTTTAAATATTATATAACCCCCATCTTGAATAGGAGTAAAGAAGAGAAACGTTACTTTTTTTTTTTTGAATGAGTTCAATATTGGCCATAATGCTTCTCAAACTGCTGTTAACATTATCAAAGAATGGCATGAAGGAACCACTTATAAGTTGCAGATTTCTGAAGTTTTGTAGTGTGGATGCATGTCTTGAAGATGAAGTTGGTAGATGTTGTAGAGTCGCTAGCACTCCTTCAGCACTCTACCAAATGGCGTGGCTCGTAGCGTTAGATAGTCTAATATTAAGGACTTCAACAGTTGAGTAATAAGTTAATTAATAAGTTCATACCAAGCTAATTAGTATTCGAACTGATCTTCGAAGGCTCTACAGCATTTGACTCTCCTCTATTCATTGTAAGTTGTTAATTGTTTTGTAACTTATTGCTCCGTGTCTTTTGTATGCTTTCTTTTAGCACCGGATACTGGAGCTGAATAAATATATTAAGCACTCATTCTTCTCTATGTATCATTCTTCTCGACGATACAACAATAGACTATGCCCATCTGCAATTGGCAGTCAGCATCTGAGAAGAAAACCCACATCAAGCGTCAGAGAAATGTTTCAGATAATGGGTGTCAGTATTTCAATAATGTCGGACCATCTTGAGAAAACTCGCATGGAGAAACCCTGACAAATGGGATTTAAATGAACACAGGGAAAAATAAAACATTTCACGTGTGTTTGATTGATTCATTGATTAAATAGTGAACAGATGCTTTACGACAATCGTAAACCATCGGCTCAATGGCTTCATCATGACGAAATGCCCGAAAAACTTTCCGGGGCGTGATTAGAACATTTTTATTGAGGAACTGTTCATTATTATTATCCTTCTTGTTGTGCTTCTTAACTTTAAATTAACTTCTCATATTCAATAAATTCGTGAAAATTAATCTAAGAGAGGACTACCCTTCATCAATATCTCGTGAACTGGTGTTACAGAACTGCAAGGAAAGAAATTTAACAAATAACGGAAAATATTAACTTAAGACCTATAAAAGCAACAACTAAAATGGATAGCACACGTAACTCGAAAAGAAAATTGATGTAATGGAATAACCTTGCACCCCCATGAATGATTTCACTATAGGTAGTAAGTACCTATAAAGTCAACTGTCAACGGAAGACGAGAGACGAGAGTGAGTGAGAAAACTCAAGTACGTTCAACCTTCCAATTAGTGACACTCATTACTACATTGACCTGTGTGTACAACTGTGTATTTCATATTGTACTTGTTGTGTACAATAAACCTTTTTTTTTAGTATTCACCTGGTATTAGTTATTATTCCCTTAGCACGGAATATAACAGTTCCGACGAGGATTGTCGGAACATAACAAAAATAATGTTGACTTTTCACCTTACTTCAAAAAAAAAAAAAGGTTAAGAAGAAAAGCTCTGTTAGTACTAGAAAGAGCGATAACAATTACTGGACTTGAGAAACGTATTTTCCTATGTTATCTGCGTGCCTAATTCTTATTGTTAAGATTGTGTTCGCTGAGAATAAATCAGAAGTAGAAGCTATTAAATCTATGGATTATTTCGTTCTTTGTTGACAAAGTGTTTATTGTTTCACACGATGACTATGATCTAAGATACAAATGTTTTTAGATACAAATAGTGCTAACTTACGAAGTGATATAAATGATGATGATGGATCTTCATGTAGTAAAAAGAGAACCAGTGAATAAACATATACCAAAGCTTTATTGTACTTTACTCTGACTAGTCGTATATTGACAGATATAAATAGGGTGTTTTTATACCTCCTACATCTTAAAGGGAGGTAACTGATGATTTATTAGTACATTTCAAAAATTTAAATGCAATGTTAATCGCTGTCTGCTGTCCTCCCGATTAAGCTTTTATTTGTGAAGCACCTTAATCTTTCTGTTTATTTTTTTAAAAAAATTCTCTTCCTTTCCATATTTTTCCGATTTGCTTTCAGCCAATGAACACAAGAAAGCTAAAAATGTTTTGTTCTCTATCGAAATCTAGCAGACGTATGCAAGTTAGAACCGTTTGTAGATGACGTCATGATCGTGAAAGGCAGAGAACTGCGCCCGCTTTCGTTCGAATTTATTGAATGAAAATACGACGTCAGACATTAACGTTCCTTGCTTTCAATGTGTCAAACGAAGTTATTTTTATTTGATTAAGACAACGGAATATTGATCTGATATTTAACTGTAACAAAAAGAATGCTTTAATAGTGAATGGCGGAAGAAACAAGCGTAAAAAATACTTAATAAACATAGAAAAATTATAAGAATAACAACGAAAAAGTGACACGGGATCGGTGTCGGTAATGTCGTATTTTGGGAGCAATTTATTTTTATTACCTTTCGCATAAAATGCAATTAAATAAAATGAAGGGTGTATTTTATTTTTTTTTGTCACTCCTTTGTGAAAATTGATTTCTCTCTCGTTTCATTTTCTAATTTGTGTTTTGTATTGATTTATCATTTTCATTGATATTCAGTTTTCGTTAAGAGCTATTCCCACAATGTTAACAGCATCGACTTGTCTCTAAGTGTTCTTTACAAGCTTGGATTATTTCCCGCCACTTTTCGAAATTAAACATTTTCGCTTTCTCGTTTCTTCCACCATTACCCTCTTGCATATCCCTTTCCTTTATCCTGCGTTCTTTATTTCTCTCTTCATTTCTCTATTTTGGTTTTCAGGCTTCTTGCTTTTCTTTTTTTTCTTCGGTCTGAATTTCTTGGTTGGGAGTTAACGTTATACATTTCTTTTTCCTTTTCTTTTTTTTGTTCATTTTTTTTCTCCTCGTTTCTCTTGTTTTCTCTCTCTTTATATCTCTGGATTCACCTCCAGTTTTTTTCTCGTTTCCTCACTATGCTTATTCTTTTCCCTTTACGTTTTCACTTACCCTTTCTTTTCAATTTGATCAAGCAGTTTGATTCGTCTCTTTTCTACTTCCTCATATACAAGTTGGAACATCGGTTCACGTACGATCAACACGCATTCTTCTTCCTTACGGGTTTACGGCCATATAAAATTGGAACACCGGTTCACGTACTATCAATACGCATTCTTCTTCCTTACGGGTTTACGGCCATATAAAATTGGAACACCGGTTCACGTACTATCAACACCATTCCTCTTCCTTACGGGTTTACGGCCATATAAAATTGGAACACCGGTTCACGTACTATCAACACGCATTCCTCTTCCTTACGGGTTTATGGCCATATCAAATTGGAACACCGGTTCACGTACTATCAACACGCATTCCTCTTCCTTACGGGTTTACGGCCATATCAAATTGGAACACCGGTTCACGTACTATCAACACGCATTCCTCTTCCTTACAGGTTTACGGCCATATCAAATTGGAACACCGGTTCACGTACTATCAACACGCATTCCTCTTCCTTACGGGTTTACGGCCATATAAAATTGGAACACCTTTTCACGTACTATCAACACGCATTCCTCTTCCTTACGGGTTTACGGCCATATCAAATTGGAACACCGGTTCACGTACTATCAACACGCATTCCTCCTCCTTACAGGTTTACGGCCATATCAAATTGGAACACCGGTTTCGTCGTACTATCAACACGCATTCCTCTTCCTTACGGGTTTACGGCCATATCAAATTGGAACACCGGTTCACGTACTATCAACACGCATTCCTCTTCCTTTACAGGTTTACGGCCATATCAAATTGGAACACCGGTTCACGTAATATCAACACGCATTCCTCTTCCTTACGGGTTTACGTACTATCCATATTTACAAAAATTGGAACACCGGTTCACGTACTATCAACACGCATTCCTCTTCCCTTACGGGTTTACACCGGTTCCATATAAAATTGGTTTAACACCGGTTCACGTACTATCAACACGCATTCCTATTCCTTACGGGTTTACGGCCATATCAAATTGGAACACCGGTTCACGTACTATCAACACGCATTCCTCTTCCTTACAGGTTTACGGCCATATCAAATTGGAACACCGGTTCACGTACTATCAACACGCATTCCTCTTCTTTACGGCCATATCAAATTGAACACCGGTTTACGGCTATCAACACGCATTCCTCTTTCTTACGGGTTTACGGCCATATCAAATTGGAACACCGGTTCACGTACTATCAACACGCATTCCTTTTTCCTTACGGGTTTACGGCCATATCAAATTGGAACACCGGTTCACGTACTATAAACACGCATTCCTCTTCCTTACGGGTTTACGGCCATATCAAATTGGAACACCGGTTCACGTACTATCAACACGCATTCCTTTTCCTTACGGGTTTACGGCCATATCAAATTGGAACACCGGTTCACGTACTATCAACACGCATTCCTCTTCCTTACGGGTTTACGGCCATATCAAATTGGAACACCGGTTCACGTACTATCAACACGCATTCCTCTTCCTTACGGGTTTACGGCCATATAAAATTGGAACACCTTTTCACGTACTATCAACACGCATTCCCTTACTTTTATCCTTACGTACTTGGAACACCTTTTTACACGTTTCAACCGCCATTTATCAATCAAATTGGAACACCTTTTCACGTACTATCAACACGCATTCCTCCTCCTCCTTACAGGTTTACGGCCATATCAAATTGGAACACCGGTTCACGTACTATCAACACGCATTCCTCTTCCTTACGGGTTTACGGCCATATAAAAATTGGAACACCGGGTTTCAACAGCCCTCTTCCTTATTTATCAATCAAATTGGAACACCGGTTCACGTACTATAAACACGCATTCCTCTTCCTTACGGGTTTACGGCCATATCAAATTGGAACACCGGTTCACGTACTATAAACACGCATTCCTCTTCCTTACGGCTTTACGGCCATATCAAATTGGAACACCGGTTCACGTACTATCAACACCGGTTCATTCCTTTTCCTTCCTTACGGGTTTACGGCCATATCAAATTGGAACACAGGTTCACGTACTATCAACACGCATTCCTCTTCCTTACGGGTTTACCATCAAATTGGATATCAAATTGGAACACCGGTTCACGTACTATCAACACGCATTCCTCTTCCTTACGGGTTTACGGCCATATCAAATTGGAACACCGGTTCACGTACTATCAACACGCATTCCTCTTCCTTACGGAACACCTTTCACGTTTACGGCCATATCAAATTGGAACACCGGTTCACGTACTATCAACACGCATTCCTCTTCCTTACGGGTTTACACGCCATATCAAAATTGGAACACCGGTTCACGTACTATCAACACGCATTCCTCTTCCTTACGGGTTTACGGCCATATGAAATTGGAACACCGGTTCACGTACTATCAACACGCATTCCTCTTCCTTACGGGTTTACGGCCATATCAAATTGGAACACCGGTTGAACACCGGGTTTACTATCATCACGCCATATCCTTAATTGTTCACGTATCAACACGCATTCCTCTTCCTTACGGGTTTACGGCCATATCAAATTGGAACACCGGTTCACGTACTATCAACACGCATTCCTCTTCCTTACGGGTTTACGGCCATATCAAATTGGAACACCGGTTCACGTACTATCAACACGCATTCCTCTTCCTTACGGGTTTACCGCCATATGAAATTGGAACACCGGTTCACGTACTATCAACACGCATTCCTCTTCCTTTACGGGTTTACACAGGCCATATCAAATTGGGTTTACGGCCATATAAAATTTCTTCACCGTTTACACGTATATCAAATTGGAACACATTCACTATCAACACGCATTCCTTTACGGCTTCAAATTGGAACACCTTACGGGTTTTCCCTTACGGGTTTACGGCCATATCAAATTGGAACACCGGTTCACGTACTATCAACACGCATTCCTCTTCCTTACGGGTTTACGGCCATATCAAATTGGAACACCGTTTACTATAAACACGCATTCAAATTCCTTACGGGTTTACGGCCATATCAAATTGGAACACCATATCAAATTGGAACGTACTTGGAACACGTACTATCAACACGCATTCCTCTTCCTTACGGGTTTACGGCCATATCAAATTGGAACACCGGTTCACGTACTATCAACACGCATTCCTCTTCCTTACGGGTTTACGGCCATATCAAATTGGAACACCGGTTCATCGTACTATTCAACACGCATTTTCTTCAAATTGGAACACCGGTTCACGTACTATCAACACGCATTCTCTTCCTTATTTACGGCCATCAAATTGGAACACCGGTTCACGTACTATCACGGCATTCCTCTTCCTTACGGTTTACGGCCATATCAAATTGGAACACCGGTTCACGTACTATCAACACGCATTCCTTTTCCTTACGGGTTTACGGCCATATCATCAACACCTTTGGTACTATCACCTCTTCCTTACGGGTTTACTATCAAATTGGAACACCGGTTCACGTACTATCAACACGGTTTACATTCCTCCTTCCTTTCGCATTCCTCTTCCTTACGGGTTTACTATCAAATTGGAACACCGGTTCATTATCAACCTTCCTTCTTCTTACGGGTTTACCGCCATATCAAATTGGAACACCTTTTCACGTACTATCAACACGCATTCCTCCTCCTTACAGGTTTACGGCCATATCAAATTGGAACACCGGTTCACGTACTATCAACACGCATTCCTCTTCCTTACGGGTTTACGGCCATATCAAATTGGAACACCGGTTCACGTACTATCAACACGCATTCCTCTTCCTTACGGGTTTACGGCCATATCAAATTGGAACACCGGTTCACGTACTATCAACACGCATTCCTCTTCCTTACAGGTTTACGGCCATATCAAATTGGAACACCGGTTCACGTACTATCAACACGCATTCCTCTTCCTTACGGGTTTACGGCCATATCAAATTAACTATCAACGCATTCCTCTTCCACTATCAACACCGGTTCATTTCCTCTTCCTTACGGATATCAAATTGGAACACCGGTTCACGTACTATCAACATGCATTCCTCTTCCTTACGGGTTTACGGCCATATAAAATAACACCGGTTCACGTACTATCAACACCTTCCTTCCTTACGGGTTTACGGCTATCAAATTGGAACACCGGTTCATACTATCAACACGCATTCCTCTTCCTTACGGGTTTACGGCCATATATCAACACCGGTTCACGTACTATCAACACGCATTCCTTCCTTACTATCAAATTGGAACACCGGTTCACTATCAACACGCATTCCTCCTCCTTACGGGTTTACGGCCATATCAAATTGGAACACCGGTTCACGTACTATCATCACGCATTCCTCTTCCTTACGGGTTTACAGCCATATCAAATTGGAACACCGATTCACGTACTACAAACACGCATTCCTCTTTCTTACGGGTTTACGGCCATATCAAATTGGAACACCGGTTCACGTACTATCAACACGCATTCTTCTTCCATACGGGTTTACGGCCATATCAAATTGGAACACCGGTTTACTATCAACACGCCCTCCTCCTCCTTACGGGTTTACGGCCATATCAAATTGGAACACCGGTTCACGTACTATAAACACGCATTCCTCTTCCTTACGGGTTTACGGCCATATCAAATTGGAACACCGGTTCACGTACTATCAACACGCATTCCTTCCTTTTCCCATATCAAATTGGAACACCGGTTCACGTACTATCAACACGCATTCCTCTTCCTTACAGGTTTACGGCCATATCAAATTGGAACACCGGTTCACGTACTATCAACACGCATTCCTCTTCCTTACGGGTTTACGGCCATATAAAATTGGAACACCGGTTCACGTACTATCAACACGCATTCCTCTTCCTTACGGGTTTACTATCAAATTTGGAAACACCGGTTCACGTACATTCCTTCTTTCCTTACGGGTTTACGGCCATATCAAATTGGAACACAGGTTCACGTACTATCAACACGCATTCCTCTTCCTTACAGGTTTACGGCCATATCAAAGCAACGAACACCTTTTTCACTTACTATCAACACGCATTCCTTTCCTTACGGGTTTACGGCCATATCAAATTGGAACACCTTTTCACGTACTATCAACACGCATTCCTCTTCCTTACGGGTTTACAGCCATATCAAATTGGAACACCGGTTCACGTACGTCACTTCCTCTTTCTTACGGGTTTACAGCCATATCAAATTGGAACACGCTATCAACACGCATCCTCTTCCTTACGGGTTTACGGCCATATCAAATTGGAACACCGGTTCACGTACTATCAACACGCATTCCTCTTCCTTACAGGTTTACGGCCATATCAAATTGGAACACCGGTTCACGTACTATCAACACGCATTCCTCTTCCTTACGGGTTTACGGCCATATCAAATTGAACACCGGTTCACGTACTATCAACACGCATTCCTCTTCCCTTACGGGTTTACGGCCATATCAAATTGGAACACCGGTTCACGTACTATCAACACGCATTCCTCTTCCTTACAGGTTTACAGCCATATCAAATTGGAACACCGGTTCACGTACTATCAACACGCATTCCTCTTCCTTACGGGTTTACGGCCATATCAAATTGGATATCAACACGCATTCCTCTTCCTTACAGGTTTACGGCCATATCAAATTGGAACACCGGTTCACGTACTATCAACACGCATTCTTCTTCCATACGGGTTTACGGCCATATCAAATTGGAACACCGGTTCACGTACTATATCAACACGCATTCCTCTTCCTTATGGGTTTACGGCCATATCAAATTGGAACACCGGTTCACGTACTATCAACACGCATTCCTCTTCCTTCCAAATTGGAACACCGGTTCACGTACTATCAACACGCATTCCATCTTCCTTACGGGTTTACGGCCATATCACCGGTTCACGTACTATCAACACGCATTCCTCTTCCACAGGTTTACGGCCATATCAAATTGGAACACCGGTTCACGTACTATTCCTTCTCTTCCTTACGGGTTTACGGCCATATCAAATTGGAACACCTTTTCACGTACTATCAACACTCATTCCTCTTCCTTACGGGTTTATGGCCATATCAAATTGGAACACCGGTTTACGTACTATCAACACGCATTCCTCCTCCTTACAGGTTTACGGCCATATCATATTGGAACACCGGTTCACGTACTATCAACACGCATTCCTCTTCCTTACATGTTTACGGCCATATCAAATTGGAACACCGGTTCACGTACTATCAACACAACTTCCGGGTTTACCTCTTCAAATTGGAACACCGTTCACGTACTATCAACACGTTTCCCTTACAGGTTTACGGCCATATCAAATTGGAACACCGGTTCACGTACTATCAACACGCATTCCTCTTCCTTACAGGTTTACCGCCATATCAAATTGGAACACCGGTTCACGTACTATCAACACACATTCCTCCTCCTTACAGGTTTACGGCCATATCAAATTGGAACACCGGTTCACGTACTATCATCACGCATTCCTCTTTCTTACGGGTTTACGGCCATATCAAATTGGAACACCGGTTCACGTACTATCAACACGTATTCCTCTTCCTTACGGGTTTACGGCCATATCAAATTGGAACACCGGTTCACGTACTATCAAACCATTCCTCTTCATTCCTCTTCCTTACAGGTTTACGGCCATTTGGAACACCGGTTCCATATCATTCCTCTTCCTTATTTACGGAATCACACCGGTTCACGTACTATCAACACGCATTCTTTTCCTTACGGGTTTACGGCCATATCAAATTGGAACACCGGTTCACGTACTATCAACACGCATTCCTCTTCCTTACGGGTTTACGGCCATATTAAATTGGCCCGGTTCACGTACTATCAACACGCATTCCTCTTCCTTGGTTTACGGCCATATCAAACACCGGTTCACGTACTATCAACGCATTCCTCTTCCTTACAGGTTTACGGCCATATCAAATTGGAACACCGGTTCACGTACTATTTACAGCAACACCGCACTATCAACGCATCCTCTTCCTTACGGGTTTACGGCCATATCAAATTGGAACACCGGTTCACGTACTATCAACACGCATTCCTCTTCCTTACAGGTTTACGGCCATATCAAATTGGAACACCGGTTCACGTACTATCAACACGCACTCCATTTCCTTACAGGTTTACGGCCATATCAAATTGGAACACCGGTTCACGTACTATCAACACGCATTCCTCTTCCTTACGGGTTTACGGCCATATCAAATTGGAACACCGGTTCACGTACTATCAACACGCATTCCTCTTCCTTACGGGTTTACGGCCATATCAAATTGGAACACCGGTTTACGTACTATCAACACGCATTCCTCTTCCTTACGGCTTTACGGCCATATCAAATTAGAACACCGGTTTACGTACTATCAACACGCATTCCTCTTCCTTACGGGTTTACGGCCATATCAAATTGGAACACGGGTTCACTTACTATCAACACGCATTCCTCTTCCTTATGGGTTTACCGCCATATCAAATTGGAACACCGGTTCACGTACTATCAACACGCATTCCTCTTCCTTACGGGTTTACGGCCATATCAAATTGGAACACCGGTTCACGTACTATCATCACGCATTCCTCTTCCTTACGGGTTTACGGCCATATCAAATTGGAATACCGGTTCACGTCCGATCACCGAAGTTAATCAAGGCCAAACCTGATCAGTATCTAGATGCGTGACCTCTTGGCAAGACGAGGTGCTTTAAGTTTAGATGTGCGGGTGGTGTTATAAATAATGGATCGGAATTGTTAATCAGGGAGCCGAGTTCCAATTCCAGTTAGGTTCATTATATTCAATTACGGGCAAATACTATTGGGAAAGGTATGAATCCACATTTTCAGTCCCCGGCAATGGTTTAAATTAGTCAAGCTTTTATCACTAAACCATTATTATCTTAAAAGAACTATACGATATAAAATAGTTTCTGGCTTTAAATAAGATTCTTTACAAAGTAACGCCACCATTCAATAATAATTACAACGCCCGAGAGCCACTCAATATAGACGGTTACTGTTTGGCATTTCTTTAGCGGAAGAAAAAAGAAGAAATAAATTTTTTTGTGTTATGCAGGAAATCCAGTGACCAACTCTTTTGGAAGCGCTAAAATTAACAAGCCATCTTTTGCCCCTGTTAACAACAGACTGGCAGTTTTTTTGAACATCAGTTGCTATTTTAACCTTATCGAACTAATTCGACTTACTATCGATACATATGAAAGGAATATTATTTATTATATAAATGACAACTTTTCAGTTTTCGAATCAAATAGTGTTATATTGAATAGCGTATACATGAAACGATCTGAATTTAGCAGTGTTCATATTTTTTATGTCCAGCTTATTATGGTTCGTTCTCTTGTGGCAGAGTCTAGGATATGCTGACGATATCTCCTGCAGTTAGGTAAGACCCCAATAGGTACCACCTACCAAGTAAATACTTCTACACTCAAATATAAACGACCAGTATTAACCTAACCCCGAACCAAGTAAATATTTAATGACTCAAATATAATCGACCAATATTTGTGTAAACCCGAATGAAGTGAATGTTTATACGAGGATCATCTGAAAAGTTCATTGGTTGACCGAGATATAAATTCACGTAGACACACCAATTTGTAGAGTAAAAGGCATACGGATATAGCAGTAGAAAACAGCAATCCAACCAACTGTTGCATATCTTTTAGTCTACCAAGATGTGTATTTACTTAAATTCATATCTTGGTCAACCTATGAACTTTTAAGCTGACCCTCTAGACTCAAATACGAACGACTAATTTTTACCTAAACACGGAACAATTAAATGCTTATAGACTCAAATACAAATGACTAATACATTTGCATATCTTTTAGTCTAGCAATTAATATGTTTACTTACATTTATATCTTGGTCAACCTATGAACTTTTAAGCTGACCCCTATAGACTCAAATACAAACGACTAATGTTTACCTTTTCCTGAACCAAGTATACTGCTGATATCTATATTATAGATATAAATTATTTACATACCTTTCTCTGATCCACTACTACTACTACTATTATTGTTACTACTACTCCTCCTAATATACATTTTTGTTCACCTTCTTCTTTATTGAGATACATCTTTTGCTTTCTTTCTTTGTTTGCACAGACACATTATTATCATTATTATATACAAGGGAATCTCGGTGGAGTAATAGATAGCGGCGCACATTTAGAAATTGGATAGCCGAGTTCAAATTCCAGTCAAGTACATTATATTCACTTGTGTTTAATTACCTTGGGAACTGTATGAATCAGTCACTTCTCTCCCCCCCCCTCTATGGTTAAATAGCAGGACAGACTGAGTTTTATAGCCTTGGCAACCAGTCTAGAAGAAGGAGAAATCTGAATACTAAAACAGCCTGGAGAGCATTGGGATCCGTCGGGTTATCTTACCCAGGAAACACTACTGCTGCAGTATAAGTGCCACACCCCTTAGACCCGAATGGGTTACAGATCTCGTGGTCTTGATATATTTTCATGTTCATACTCGATTTCAGTTGTTGATGGTAGAAATTGAGCGACAGCAAATCTTCTTCAAATACCCGACCCTATTCCCGATATGCTTGCAAACCTCAGCAATAAATCACTCAAAATTTCTTTTAGTGTTTTTGGCACGTCTTCAAGTGTTCTACTTATGAAGCGCGATACAACTTGACTTTCTCGGTTCTTGGGAACAAGCCGAGATTTTGTTTTCTGCTTTTTCGCTTTTTTTTTTTTTTCTATTCTCGTGCATCTGCGTCGACAATATGACAGTTTCTTGCTTTCTAAACATAAGACTCTCACAAGATGTTACGAAGCGATGAACGAAATGATCTATAAACACGATCAGTAAATGTTTTATTTTGCATGAAAAATAATATCATGTCATTGTCCATAGCCTATAACACATTCACAGAAGACATTTTATTTCTTGTTTAAATCTTTACTCTAATGAAAAGGGTGATAACAATACAAACGATTTCATCAGTTTTTTTTATTTTTTTTTTATTAATGACTCTGCAATGTACGCCCAGGAGGCAATCAAGGTAGATATTTACTATGTGGTATCGCATGAACGTAAGAAAGCGCAAGTTCTTGGGGCTATCAAGGGAATATGATGGCTAAATTTAGATTTGAAGAAATAAAAATATAGTTAGGGAATAACATTTCAGTTTACATAAACTTTAGAAGGAAACGGGAACATTTCTTGAAGAGGAAACCCATGATAAACACATACCCCTGTTCAAAAGACTGGTGAGGAGTGTGAACTTGATAGGCGAACCTACCCACTCCAAATATATATATATATATATATATATATATATATATATAATATATAATATATATATAATATATATATATATATATAATAATAAAAATAATAATAATAATAATAATAATAATAATAATAATAATAATAAAACTTCAATATTTCCATAGTCATAATTTATTCCATTGGAATCGTAAATATAATCCAATTCATCAGACCTACAATTGAATTTGTAAGTCTGATGAATTGGACCCCATTTACGATTCCAGTGGAATATGGAATGACTATGACTATGGAATATTAGTGTTTAAAACTTTTTATATATCCTACTCTGTCCTGGACATTGAGTTCTACCTGGATTCTATCCTCTTGGAATTTTTTTTTTTATTCAAAAAATATATATGTATGTGTATGCATGTATATATATATACTTATATTTTTTGCATATATATGTGTATATTTACCACTAATATTATCTATCTATCTATCTATCTATCTATCTATATATATATATATATATATATATATATATATATATATATATATATATATAGAATAAACAAACAGTAAAATATTTGTTAAGATCGTACGCATTAAAAAGTGCTCAATATCAAGTTGGAAGACCAGACTTGCAGAGCTGTTTAATATTTGGAAAAAAATGAAAAACATATATATATATATATATATATAATATATATATATATATATATATATATATTTTTTAATACATTTTCAGTTTAAGGTTATTTTTGTACATATAAATTATTTAAGTAAATGTTCTGATTTTTTTTTAATTAAACGCTAATAATTACATCTAATTAAACGCCTTGAAATTTCGTAAAAAATATGTGCTTCTCCGGCAGGAATCGTAACTATAATTATAAAGTCCTAATTACTGTTTATAAACATATACCTTCGACGAGTAAATATAAATATGATTCCGGACTCAATCTATTTCATAATATGTTGTCATTTTTTACGTTAATATACATTTCGTGTGCAGATATTATCGACGGAGAAAAATCGTCAAAGGTGTTTATTTATAAGAAGTAACTGGGACTTTGCTAACCAGACTCTTCTTTCTGACTAAATGGTTAGCAGCAAATCAGATCAAATGATGCTTATAATTAGAGTTACTGGTTCGATTTTATAGCTATAAAATAACCTATAAACTGAAAAAGATATTGAAATAATTGTCCAACTTAATATATATATATATATATATATATATATATATATATATATATATATATATATATATTTAAAATATGGTTATTTTCGCTACACAGTTCAACCATGTTTCAAAAATAGAAGCTAAAAGGGTTTTTATTTTCAGCGGATACTTATACCGAGTAGATGCTCCGTTTATCATTTAAAATGTATTTAATTTTATATAATTAATATATAAATTACTTTTCGTCTACCGGACTTTATATTGGAGAAATCTTTCATAAATATATATATATATGCTCTATATATATATATATATATATATATATATATATATATATATATATTAAATTCCCTGTGGACAAGACAGCCTCGTCAATTGATCCAAATGTACATTTTAACCGACTTCGCCGCGAAAATGAGCGAATTCAGTCGATTATATATCATTAAAATTCAAAATTAAAACATCGATTAATCGACTGAATATATATATATATATATATATATATATATATATATATATATATATATATATATATATATATATATCGAATGAAACGTTATTTTCAGCGGATACTTAACCGAGTAATATATAAAAATTATTTAATTTTCACAGCATTAATTCAAAAAGAAATCTCATAAAGACCGCTCTACAGGAGTTCGAATTTGTGGCAATAATTATTTATTTCAAAATTTTTTTTCATATAGACAAAACAAGTTTCTCACTATAAAGCCTCTTCTGAGATATATTGTCTATATATATATATATATATATATATATATATATATATATATATATATATATAAAACAAGAGCCGATATATATATATATATATATTGGAAGTAAAATGGGCTGCGTTCCATCTTCCTCTGTTTGTTCTAACAAATCTGAAATTTACTTTCATTAAAATTGAAATCAAAATCCCCATGGTAACAGCTGCATTCGCTTGGTTCCCAGACGTCATAATAAGTTCAGATACTTTCTACGGGGAAAGGTGGGGGTCAAAAGGAACGGAAGATGTATTGGCCCCGTCTCTGTCTATGGAACTCCTAAATTTTTTATTATGAAAGTCTCTTCTAAAAAGAAAAACTTTCATGTTTGTTTTGACGATTTCATAAAGCCTTATATAAGGAAAACTACTAATTTAGGCTATTCCTGTTTCCCTGTTGTATGCATGTTTGTATTAATCTCCAGCTATTCAATGATTGGGCTATTTGTTAAACAAGTTATCTAAATTTTTATCTAATAATTCAATCCAAAATCTGACCATCATCCTTTCTTCTATTATTTAATATCTTATTATTATTTAGAAGTTTAATAATTTTTTTCTGTAACAAAGGGCATGCATCACAAGCTTTACCTAGCCTTGCTAATTTTCCATTTAACTTTTGGGTCTTATTTTAAAGGATTATATTTAAGTTTTTCGGCTCTTGTTTTGAACATGATACCTCTTCTGTAGCGATTTGGAATCATATTTTTTAAATAAATAATTATATTTATGATCACCTGTATTTTTAAAAATTATAACTAAAATACTAACTTTGGTTTCCTAACTTTCCTTCCTCTTTTCTATATTTCACTCAATTGCTTTATATATATATATATATATTATATTTTTTTAAAAAAAACAGACCATAAATTCTACTTACAGAATTTATTTCACAAACCTTTTTAAGGGATCATCAAAGGAATAAAATGAAAAATATCCGATTTTAATTAAACAGGGAGAGTGAAGGTGGCAAATACAAAGTTTAAAATAAATTTACAAACCTTAAATAAGCTTTAATTGGGGTATATAATATCTTGACCTAATATTTAAAGAAAAAGAATATGTAGGAATAGTGAGGAAAATAAAGTAAAAGGAAAAAAAGAAAAAAATGGAAAAAAATAGACGTATCTAAATGAGTTTTATAATAAAGATTTCTAGACCAAACAAAACCAGAAATTCAAAAAAAAGAAAAAAAAAAAAAAAGGCTTTTGAACAAAATTATAAAAGATAGATTACAATGTTTGATAGAAAATCATCAAAAATTGTATGCATTTATATTTAAATAAGAAATAGTTTCCTTTAATACAACTGAAATATAAAATGAAATGATAACGAAAGTAATATATAAATTCTAACGTTCACAGCATTAATTCCCCAAGAAGCCCCAATAACAATGTAGAGCAATAATTATTTTTTTTTTTTTTCTCAAACCAGTTACTCACTCCAATTCTTGTTTTTTGTCTATAAAAAAAAATTCTATATATATATTCTTAATAGTCAATTCATTTCCTCAGTAATTCTCCTCATATATTGTATAAAAATAAAAGTTTAACATCAGGCTTTTAAGCAAAAAAAGTTCACCTCCGCTAACTCCTTTCAATTCTCCTTCAGATGATTTCCTCAATTGCTTTCTTAACGCTTTCATTTTTCAAGCTATAAATTCTACTAGACTAGACAAACTTAAGTTAAAAGTAAAATTAAAATATCCGATTTTAGATTGGGAAATTTTTTTTTAAAAGACCAAACCTTAGCGATCATTAATTCTTTAACATTTGTCAACATTAATGTTAAATCAATTGACCAAACAAAACAAAAAAAAAAAACAAAAAAAAAAAAACAACTTTTGAAAGATAGATCGGAAATTATCACCCGTTGCATATATACTGAAACGTTTCCTATGAACTGAAATAAAACAGGAAGTATGTATAGTCCATTTACCGTCTCCTCACCGATACATTTCGAATACACTTGCTTTTAAATTCTTTCAAATACCTTAAGTCGTGTTCTTATATTTATTTTAAATAATATATTTTCTTTAACGAAGCATTAGTAAATCAATTGACAAATCACCTGAAGATACCGAAAGGGTAAACCAAAAGGTATAATCGGCTTATAATATATTATATATATATATATATATATATATAAATATATTATAAAGATGTTATATACAGACAAACAAGTACCTACGACAAAGATGCATTTTTGCTTCGATGCGAATGCATCTCAACAGATGAGGAACAAAAATGGTTATAAACGATTCTATTTAAAAATGCTACTTATGAAACATCACTTT
>CAHIKZ030005458.1:1297500-1302500 GCA_903632075.3 Acanthosepion pharaonis | reverse complement strand
TACACCAGTTAGTATATATATATATATATATATATATATATATATATATATATATATATATATATCCATTCTTTAGCCTTGATTACTGCAGCACAATTTTTTGCACAAAAGTTTCTCAAAGTATAAGTTTCAAAAGTTATTCCATTCTTTTTTCAATAACTCTAAGATCCCTTTTTCATTTTTAAAGTTTACACACTTCTGTCAAATTCATCCCATCCTAATTCAGGTGGTGGCTTCAAACATTTGAAACTGTAGTATACACACACACACACATATATATATATATTTATTAAAGACATTTTTTTATGTTTAACGTTGTTATTTATAGATACAAGTATTTAAGCAAATGCTCTGTTTATGATAAACAGTATTAAATAACATTTACCGGCCTGAATGTCCGAGAAATTTTCATAGAAAATATTCGTTCTTTGATAGGATTCGAACCTGCATCCTATACGGAACCGTCATTTACGCTGACGTGCCTTACCTCTGGGCCACAAAGAACCTTTTCGGTAGACAAGGTCGAATTTACTGCTTATAAACTTCAATCTTCCATGAATCTCGTACATTCATAACTGCTCTGGCGTATCAAATGTAAACAAATGACGTCATATATTAAGAAATGGACAAGGTCCGACAATTTATTTATTAAAGACATTTTTTATGTTCAACGTTGTTATTTAAATTATTTATTAAATGTTATTTAATACTGTTTATCATAAACAGAGCATTTGCTTAAATACTTGTATCTATAAATAACAAGTTGTCGGACCTTGTCCATTTCTTAATATATATAGATATATATATATATAATTTAGGACATCTAAAATATTTATGACAGTTAGATTTAAGTTAGGAATATCCGAACAGTGACGTCCGCGTCTCGCGACGGACGCTACTTGCTAACAAACCGTAATTTTAATTTATTTGTAACAAACAGTTATTTCTGATGAAAGATTGGGAACAATCTGAAATGTCAAATATATATATATATATATATATATATATATATATATATATATATATATATATAAAATACTTTCATAAAATAAAACATTATTATTTTTTTAATTTGCAATTTTTTCTATATATACATATTAAGAAAGTATACGTGGCTTCTCATTATGCTATAAAATTTAGGACATATAGGACTCAGTGCAAAGAATGATACCTCAATTGTTTTCTTCATCTTTGAGGAGACTACCCCGCATTCATTGCCATCTAGGGTGACCAATATTACCTAACGATTAAGTATTCTTTTCTTTACTTTTAATGACATTTCTTCGTTTCTTAATACTTTGCTTAGATTTTGGAAGTCATCTTTCCCTATCCTAATGTTTATTGAAAGCCAAACAGTTGATACTATTACAAAAAATTAAATATATACTTTAGACTCATCAACACCATCAATACCTTTACTGCTTCAATCATGGGGCAGGGTACCTAAGGACCAAAGAAATAGACAGCCTCCTTCAGGATATTCTGTTGGTGGTGTTTCTCAGGTGTTCCGGTATTGTCATGTCTGTCCATTCTTGATGTTGTCTGAATAACTTTTGCGTCGTCATCTCCGTTGATGTCCACCTTCAACAGTACCTTGCATGATGGCCTTGCATGAGACTGTTATTCCATATAACATGGCCAAAGCATATCTTCCGACTCTTAATGGCTAAGCGAGATCCATGCTAATATAATCAGCATCAATCGCTTGCTTCAATCGTCGTTCCTTTTACTTTCAATAAGCCATGACGTTTTTTTTTTATTTCTCCCAGATCCTGTTCTGCCATCCACTTGCCCGTTAAGTATGCCACGCGTTGCTCTCCCTTGTCCCTCTTTCTCTCCCTCCGCCCTATGAGTATCATATTTTCCAAACCCTACTTTCTCATTACGTGTCCCAGTACCACTACTCTATAACTAAATTTATTTTTTTCAGTGGCGGTTGAATACTTATGCAGAAATTATTGTTGATAATTGTGGAATTAATTAAACATATTAATTCTGTATTTCATTTGTTAAACTGTTTTATTAAAGATAATTGAGTAGCTAAACGTTATTAAATGTAATCCTGAATGATTAATCAGGAAAAAAAATAGTGGGAATTATTTAGGGAGTCAAATATTCTGCGTATCCCTATAAAAATAACCATTGTTCCACTAGTGGAACATATTTTAAGACATTTTTTATATAGCAACCGAGCATTGATTTTGATAATTTATCGATAATACACAGCGAAAAAATTAAGAAAAGATTATAATACACCGAGAAAAGATTAAGAAAAGATTATAATACACCGAGAAAAGATTAGGTTTATGCTTTATATATCCTGTTAAAACACACTTAATGCTTAAAATATCTTCTAGCTGTGTATTGTTCCGATAAAAGTTTGAAATTAATTTTCTTACTAATGTCTGCACGTGCGCACACAAATATACCATACGTTTCATCGCTTTAATAACATTGAAATCTCTCCAAGTCTAGATTTATTTGTCACAGAATGGAACAGAGTGAGAAGGAAATAAATGAAAAAGAGGGAAAAAAATAACGTTAGGAAGGTAGCTGGGAAATTAATTGCTCCGAAATACAAATATATCAGTCTGTAATATGTGACTCACCCCAGATCATGACATGCTAAACATTGTGCTCATGGATGGTCTAGTGTGATATTGAATACAATGTCTAGAATGTCATGAATAATACACAGGTGGAACATATTGTAAGCATTAATTGTATTATAACTGGATATATAAAGCACGTATTGCACCTTTTTCAAACCAGTACAGTTTGTGGGTCTGTGTGTTACCCTGGAGCAACTCATCTATAACGTGAACCTTACCTTCTTGTCTGCGATGTCTAAGAAACTGCCCATTTCTTAAATCGGCATAATATGTTTATTTCCCAATCTTGCAATATGGATGTAGATCTTCGAGTCGCGCGAATCTGCATTCGGCGGCTGGGAGGTCAAGTTAACCCTGTATGAATGTTATTGTTATATACCGTACCTATGAACATTATGGGTTTATCCTAATCCACATTAATACGTTGGATACTATTGTAAGTGTCTGTGTGTGGTGGGGAGGGGGTAATATGCTGTATAAGTAGTCCACCACAAGCAGTGGTTTACCTGCTTCACGCCGTTGGCGAGTATTGAATTTTGTTGATGTTCAGTTCCAAACTCAATTTTGGTTATTTCTCATTCAGTAAAATTTTCTAAGTGACAACAGTTATATACGACAAATTGTCTTCATTATTAGTCGGCACAACGATTTTATTATACACCGTTCATATTGATCATCGTGTAAATGGTTCCAGTAGAACTTGCAAAGAATGGTACCATCAGAGATTCATGGAAGAATAACTGGAATTTATTTTTCTATTAATCTTCACCCAATAGATGGCCCACAAGTCATTCAAGTTAGAGTCTGACTGTGTAGTTTTGTATGAGCGAAAGAAAAAAAAACGGCGAGATGTGAAGTTCACGGGGAAAGATAACACAGGAAAGATAACGGTTAACTCTACATTTGAAGCGGTCATGATTAAAATGATTGGGAAAATATCCTTAGCAAGTTTGTTCCACAAAGTAGCCGCCCTAGGGAAGAAGCTGTTCGCGTGGAGCTTAATTCTTACTAAAGAAATACGAAGGAAGTGGAGATGATTCAATCTTGTGCACCAGGCATGTCGGGTCACAATTTTAAAGCTCAGGGGTTGTAGGACTGAGGAATCACGTGCTATGGAAACAGCATTAAAGCAGGGATAGGCTCGCGATGATTTGCCTGTGGGAAATAGATTTTAGGGTCGAAAATAATTCATCACCCGCTTTTGAAATCTATCGAGAGAGGTAAGTGAGGCAGCTCTAGCCCAGATATGGCAGCAATACGCCATTTTCCTTTCGATCTTGCTCTTTGAAAGAGTATAGCAGAGGGAGTCAGATAGTTACGGGAGCAGTACAATAAACCAACCATTTCCTCCGCATCTTTAACAATAGAACGGATATAATGAGGTCTGGGGATATCTTGTGTCCCAGTAGACGTCCATGACAGGAACTTCCTTGAGAGAAGACCCATCTATCATGATAATTAAAAATTCGGGGTCTGCTCTCGGTGGTGTTGGAGAGTTATTAGTTTGCTTTTGGCCGTATTGAATTTTACAAGACTACACTTCGACCATTGAGCCACCTGGGCTAGACCAGAGGAAAGAACGGATACTAGCTTTTGGAGGTGCACCTGTAAACTTTTGTCTTAACCGCATAGATACCCAATAATGATCGGAGTATGGTCTTAGGCAGATCATTAATATACAGTAGAAAGAGAATAGGAACGCCGGCATTGATCTTACGGACTTCTGATGACTGACCGTTAACAACGGTATTCAGTGAGCTACTTGATAACTGCACGTGAATAAGGACGTCATAACTGAAAGAGCTCTACCAGAAATTCCGTAGCTAGAGAGTTAGCATTCCCAGTTGTCATAGACCTTGTCAAAAGGCATTTGGTGTTTCCATTGGTTCTCGTTGTGAATTTATTGCCTAGATCCTTGCTGATTCTGTGAGTAACGAAAGTTAACCGATCTGCTGTGGATCTAGCAAGGCGAAATCCATGCTGGTTATCGCTCAAGATCTTGTTTCTGTTGTGGTTTCCAACAACCTACTTGATTCTAAATTCGTAGAGTTTGCTGATGAGATTAAGTATGCTAATGAGTCGATATTGCGCACAGGCATGAGCGTTCATCTGCATTCTTCTGCAGACACCTTCCATCGGCGGACCTCTTCTTCAGGCAGCATTTGAAGAGTTTTAACATAACGGGATATAATTTTGAGCTGATATTCTTGAGAACAGACACTGGGATTAAGACGGTAAAGGAGACAGATGGATATATGAAAATATATTAATTCTAGATAAATTTTGTTGAATGGTTGATAAAGATAGCAAAAAAAAAAAAAAATAATGACGGAGAGATGCAGAAGGAGTTTTCCAACACCCTAAGCAGTTCCTGTGGAGCACGTGACA